>JACCPG010010996.1:0-54638 GCA_016069955.1 Drepana arcuata | reverse complement strand
AAGAGAAAGAGGTATGTAAGTCTAGAAAAAACCGGCGCTCTATACTATTAGGTACTGCCTACACCTATTGCCTATTATATGCTGCCTACACCGTTAGGGACTCGGCGTGTAGGTTTTTTAAGATGATTTGCTCTTCATGTTTAAAGGCTCTTTTGCGGATTCGATCTGTTTTTTTTTTAAAGATATAAAACTTCACTTACTTTAGTGACTTACTGACTTACTGTGACTTACTGCAGTGATGAACGGTTACCGTAGACTTTAGACACAACTACGCTATTTGTTGTGGACTTGAAACTTGAAGTCCTACTCCCAGTAGAAATAGTAGAACTATACTACACGGAAGCAGTTTCTCAATTGTATTGACAAATTCAAACGTTTCGGCGAATTTTTCAGCGAATATTTGAGAAGAAATTAAAATTTATATCTATGCTTTATCATGGACAATAAGGTTTATTTCGTATCAGCCTATCCAATCGGCGACCGCTGTGGCGAAGATAAATAAACATATTTTTTTTCTATCCAGACAACTGCTCCTAGACTGCGGCATCGGCTCAACAACCACGGAAGCGGACTCTGAAGCCGTGGTGTCTCAACACCGAGCGCTAGTGTTCTGTCAGTTGAAGAAGATGCTGGACATTGTGGAGAAAGACTTGCTGAAGAAGCACTTGCCCGCCGTCACCTACCTTCGGCTGGACGGCAGTGTGCCGGCGCACCAGAGGCACTCCATCGTCACCAGGTTCAATAGCGACGTGTCTATTGATCTACTCTTGCTTACTACTGCGGTGAGTTTACTTGCATTTTATACTAACACTTGTGGGCACAGATAAAAACTTTTTTCTTGGACCACAGGGTCTGCAATAAATGCGAATGTGAGTTGCCCCGTGAGCTAAAACATATTTCTTAACTGTCTGGCTACTATACATAACGACTTATAATAATACTACTTACATTTATGTATATAATTTGTATTTATATATCGCATATGTTTATAATATAATTCTATTCCTCTGTCTATTTATTTGTGTTTGATTCCCTTGCCTCAGGTGGGCGGGCTCGGTCTGAACCTCACGGGCGCGGACACGGTAATCTTCGTGGAGCACGACTGGAACCCCATGAAGGACCTGCAGGCCATGGACCGCGCTCACCGCATCGGACAGAAGAAGGTGGTCAACGTATACCGCCTCATTACCAGGGACACGCTCGAGGAAAAGATCTTGGGGTGAGAGCCTATACCATTTTTATTTTATACCATTAAAGAGGCAATCAAACACGCGGTCCGCCTGACGGTAAGCGTTGCATTCGCCTATTGACGCTTGCAACACCAGGGATATAACTCGCTCTCTGCCGCCTTTCTTTTGTGTCGTACCGACGTCGTAACGGACTGCTTCATCGATAATTTAGAGATATTGCTAATTAAGTATAGAAATATAGCGCAATGAGCTTTCGCTATTATTTAACGTTGTTATGGGGGAATTTTGTATAATTTTATCTAAGATTTCGATGTATTTTAATATGTTTATTTTTATTATTCAACACACAAATCACATAAACAAATGCAATTTCATGAAAAGAAAATGTTTCTTTAACAGAGATTTTAAGTTAAAATATATTTTTATTTTTCATAACTGTTTCTTGTTTATATTTCACAGATTGCAAAAGTTCAAGTTGCAGACAGCGAACACAGTGATAAGCAGCGAGAACGCAGCGATGGAGACGATGGGCACCGACCAACTGCTCGACCTGTTCAACCTGTCCAGCGCCAACGCACAGCCCCAGCAGGCCGGCGCCTCGACCTCCAAGTCCGTCCTCGAGACGCTGCCCGACTTGTGGGACGACAAACTGTACGAGGAGGAGTATGATATGACCAACTTCATCAAAAGCCTCAGCAAGATGAATTCTTAATTCTTTTGGATGGACTTAATTAAATCAATGTGAAATTAAAAGCAAAACTGAGGTGAGATGTAAAGAAGTTGCAACACTTTCGAAAATGTTCGATGTTGACAGCTGTCAAAATGATTATGTCTGCGGATGTCACCTTGACATTTCCTAGTCCTTTTGCACAATACGAATTAAGCTTATATTAAGGCGCCTTATTTTAAATACAATGAAAACAATGAAATATGGTGACAGACTCGCCATCTGTCATAGGGGCATCTAAATATATCTCTAGCGATAAGAGTGTGCTGATACATGTCTATCTACCCCATCGGGGACTATTGTGTGAAGGCGTGAAGATTTAATAAAATATATGATACAAATTGAAAATGTATGTGATGCTGACAATTGCAGCAGACGTGTTGCGTGTGAACTGTGTCTAGACGATAAGCAAGTAGTTTTAGCAACGGACAGCTTTAGTGAGTTGCCTTGTTATTTGATGAATCTTTAACATTGTATGTAATTGTAGTGTTACATGTGTTGGAGATTATTGAACGAACTCTATTAATACTACAATTGCTTTTAAAAAGATTTTCAAGTTGTTCAAAAGCATCTAATGCTAACATTTCATATGTATAATGTTAGCATATATGTATTGTGTAAACGTATGAGGTGAACAGGTTATATTGTAATGCGTCAATTTAAAATAGTCTGTGTAATTTAAAATGCATACCTATGTTTAAAACCAGTTGCACAAATATGATATTTTATTCTAAATATATATTTCTAGTTAGAATAATGACAGGTCAATTAGTAATAAAACAAATGCAATAATATAAAATGCTGCACCATATTCGATAATTATAATATACCATGATTATGAATTACAGACATGTGTAATGTAAATAGTACTTTATAATTAATACCTTGAGGGGTTTTTTGATTATTGACCAGCTAACTATGCCATCCGTTTCATATAATCCATAAGACATGCATAATAGTACTTATACCAAAACATCATCTTCTAGTAAATCTCCGATACAGCTGGACTGATTTTGTCAGAGCTGACAGATAGCTGATGGAATGTAGCGTGCTTCTGATAACTTTTTATTTATTTAGGTACTGCTTTACAAAATTAAACGCGATAATTTATTAATAATTTCTTATTTTGATTGGTTCGTTTTTATTTAATGCTTAGAGGCTCATCGACAAAAGAATGATGTTGATGTGATATTGTTTTTTGGATAACATTGTTTCGTTCGTGATTTTCGTGGTAATTTTGCCTTAACTTCTATTATGTATCTAATATTTACCTACTTGATTGTAACCTTATGTGATTCCTAAACAGATGACCTGACCTTTGCAACCAAATCTATAGTGTTAATTTCTTACCTACCCTATAAGTTCCTCCTGTAAACCTCATAACTTCGAACTTGTATGTCTTTGAATAATTTATTTTGTAGGACATTAGGAGTGAAAGTCATTTGCTTTAGTCATTTTATAGTTTTAATGAATGCAAGTTATAATTATATTGTTACTTATTCAAATGGTAAATTTAAATAATTCACTGTATTTTCATTTAATATTGTCTCGATGGGTGGGTTTGTTTTTATTATGTGTAACTAAGAATGTGTCGCTATGTATTCCGTTTAAATACTTAACGAGTTTGTTCCTTCTGTTATTTATATTTAGTGTGATTTATGACATGAACTTATTTCTTCATATGCAAACTATATGTTGTGTAGCCGAATTTAATTTGTAATATGTACCTATTATAATAAACTTTAATGTTGCAAAATGTCTTGTTTCTTTTCATTCCCTAATAAAGAGTTTATACACACACATATCATCTCGCAGAGTCCCTAACGGCGTAGGCAGAGATTATAGAGCGCCAGTTCTCTCTAGATTAGAGTTTAGAGTCAATATAATGTAATTTTATTCTAAAACTTTTAGTGACCATTTGTGATGTTAATAAATTTTATAAATATGTCATAACAGTTTGACCATTACACTACAATACGTACAATAATTATCACACACATAAACACTGATCATAAATTAATTAAAAAAGCTATAAAATCATTGAAACAGTCCACATTAAATCTAAGCACTTTCAGAAATTACTACAATTATATTAAACTCACTGTGCCCCGCACTCTTTTTACCCATGTAAAAATCGATTTCATAAGTTTAATTTTATCTAGATTATTATTATTTTCATAACAAAACATATCCTATGTGTAAATGCAGCAAATAATCTATCTCTGTGCTAAATTTCATTCAATTCCGTTCAGCCAATATGGTGTGATTGATCAACAAACATCCATACATAATGAAAAACTTTCGCATTTATAATATTAGTAGAACCAATCAGACATACAGGCCCGCCGCTAGCTGTTTCGTCGCCCGCGTGCAATACCGATTATGCCGCCCTACGCCTACTTACCCTTGAGTTTTGTCAAAAAAAGGATAATCAATGTTTTCTCATTATGGTGGGGAAAAAACCATACAACCAAGATAAAACATTTATTTTAAGTAACATATGTATTTTTATAAATTATATCTTGCATTGCTCTTGCATTCTGATCGTCAGGATCAGAATGCAAGTGCGATCCGAAAGGTTTCTCTGGGAATCCCAATGTGGATTTAGACCAGGAAAAGGATGTATGGATCAAACCTTCTCGCTTCGCGGAATCGCGGAAAGGTTTTTGGATGTTAACCAGAAAGTTTTCCGCGGTTTCGTCGACTTAGAGAAGGCGTTTGATAGAGTCGCACGAAAGGAACTCTGGGACGTGTTGCCTGGATATGGAGTGAGCAGTTCCCTACTGCATGCCGAGAAATCACTCTATAGGGATAGCAAGGCGTGCGTTGGGGTTAACGGTGAGATGTCATCCTGGTTTGATGAGAAGACGGGGGGTCAAACAATGGTATATCATGTTTGCCTGCCTGATCATTATAAATCTAGATAACTTTCTGAAAGCCTTTAAAAACGAACGGATGTAGAAACTTAGTTGTCAACTGCCTACTATACGCCGATGACGCGGTTTTACTGGCGTGATCAGAGGGCGAACTGCAGTCACTAGTTACCATAATGAAAGAAGAATGTGAAAAGAAGGGGCTGCGGCTAAACGCTGGCAAGACTAAGTTTCTGGTATTCGAAAGAGATGAACAAGTGACCGAGTGTGCAAATTCTAGAGCAAGTGAATGAATTTGTATATCTAGGAAGCATGTTCACACGAGATGGAAAGTATAGAAAGTATGTAAAAGATATTGAAAGAAGGATAACTGCCGATAATAAGGTGAATGGGGCCATGTCGGCGTTGATGGGCAATAAAATTCTGAGCAAGAATTATCGAGTTGCTGTCCACCATGCGATATTGGTGCATACTTAATTGTATGGCAGCGAATCCTAGGTATGTCATAGGAAGCTTGAATGCAGTTGAGATGCGATCTCTTAAAAAAATGTGCGGAGTAATGATCTTAGATCGAATCCACAATTACGATATTCACAAATCAACTGGCGTGAATGAGGGTAACTCTTCTTGCCTTTACATTTGCGAAATTTTGAATGTTGAGATTTAAATAATAATAATATCCTCACGCCTTCCCACAAGGGTACCCGAAATTTTTTAACAAAATTTAATAGACCTTCACCCTTGGAGCTGGTGATCGGAGAAACCAATTAAATCTTCTCATAATCCTCTTTGGGAGGTTTTGTAAAAAATAAAAAATATTTTAATATGAGATACTTTGGGGTTACGGAAACTATATATTTTTAGAATCTGCATTAATATTGATGTATAATTAATAAGCTTTTATTTAACATTTAACAGCCTAGTAATTCAAATAAGAGAAATTACCAATCATATTAGATTTTTTTACCTCATAAATCATAAATGTGTTTCCTCCGTGATTGCTTCGCCACCTTGTAATCTTTTGCGCTTAATTATAATAAAATAATATATCCTCACGCCTTCCCACAAGGGTCCCCGAAGGGCTAGGCAGAGGTGAATTATGATTGACGCTTAATTATGATTGTGAAAAATTAAAAGAAATATATAAATTGCCTATTGGTCGCGCGCTACCTAGCCGGTGACCGGCTAGCCCGCTGCAGGCGCCCCAAGTTGGTATCCTATGTGCGCCCTCTGCGTAGGAGTTGATCGGTCAGGGGTACAATGACTTGAATTAGGTATGAGTCGCCCGCCCGATTTGCCGCCCCCCTGGACGTGCCGCCCGCGTGCGGTGCACGCCTTGCACTCCCGCTTACGGCGGCCCTGCAGACATATTGAAATTTTCATTTAAACTTAAACTATACTCAACAAGATATTGTCGAGTTAGAGAAAAAATAGTGAGGATGTTTATTACTCAATTACGACAAAAGAGAACAGAAATTTGGCATACAGCTTATTCTGAAATGACTATTATGATATGTTTATTTAAAAATCTAAAATTACAATATTTTTTTACGCGGGTAAAGTCGCAAGGCTTACCAGCTGTAAGTAATCTTACAGCTTGTGTGGTGAAAGTATACTTTTTTTTGGTACCGCGATCCGTTTCAGTCTTTCCTTCTGTTTTTCTGAGTAACAAATACTGCTCTTTATCTCTTTTGATATTTCAAACATAACTTAATTCTCAAAACTTCAATTAAAAAACCCTGAGATAAAAATTTCTGTAGTTAGTGGTAACAATTTCTATAAAAGATTTTCTGAGTGAAGTGGAATGTATAATAATTAGCTCCCTAATCCGCCGACAGAGTGCGCTGATGCGCGTCAACACCATGGCGAGAGCGATGTCAAGCGCGTGAATAAATTTTTGTTTTGTCGGCATTATTATGTTTTCTGTTCGTTTGTAAGTTGAAGGACTCAATTTTTCACAATTCGAAGTGATAATTTAATACTCAGTGTTATAATTGAAACAATAAAGTTGAAAGTTTTATGTGTAAAGTTTGAACGAACTCTGCGATCACTTCAGGTGTCAACGAGGTAAGAAAGTGATGCTTATTTCAAGATTAGGACTTCTATAATTAACACTTATTATACGAACGTTTATTTTTGTCCTTTAATTTTTTAATTAGCCTATTTTCATTATTCCCGTCACTTAAACATGACTAAAGGGACAGGTAATAGTTATAAATAATTCTGTAAGGTTAGGATGTCTTGTCCACAGCTTTACGGTTGTGTTACCATGAGTTTTACTATGACCGTTGGTTGATACCTACACTGACTTGCATTCTCTGGAAAAAATAACGTCGGTCCAATGCAATGTTTGGTGTAATTTATAAAGTTGAAAACTATTTTTGGGTGTAGTAGTTACCCACTGACCTAATAATTTGATTTACATGAGTTAAGGGCATGTTTCGTTCAGCCACAACTTGTAAACAGTTATGATTCCCATTTTTACAAACTTCTAAAATAGTTTGTAACACCAATTTAATGATAGTATAAATATATAGTGTTAATTATATTGTTTATATAGGCCAGATATATAAATATTGTTTTCATATTTATTATGTCAGAATAAAAAAAATACAAAAAGGAAAATTACTTACTAATTTTAATTAAGTACTCCTTTTACTCTGTATTTATTATTTATTGTATGCTTAGCATCAAACAACAAAGTAGTAGTAATTAATGATATTGAATCTAACAGTTCATACAAATAATACATGAAAAGCTATACTTTTTTTGTTGATACCTACTGCAATCACCATAAACAGCTATTCTATTGGTTATTTAGCAATATCTATGAGCCCACAGGAATGGTTAGCCTTTTTAGGTTAAAATATAAGGAAAGTTCAAATTTCATCAAAAGCCATTAGGCCATTGATACATTATTAAGTACCCACAATCACTCTTGGTCTAGTTAGATACACATAACATCCCTTCGTTCAATCATGGTCTGTTCCACAACCAGCCGACCGACATATGTATCCCGGCACTGAAATATTTTCACATATATTCATTGTATACATAGTCTTAGAAAAATTTATCCCTAAATCATTACCAGTGTAGCCACAGTATGAAGCGATTCTGGTAAAGGTAAGTTTTGGTACATACTGTGGCTACACCAGAAACAACAACTAAACAATGAAAAATTAACCCCATTTGATGTGTTGCAAAGTTAAACACACATTTCATTTCCATAAAGAGCACAAAATTTCCCCTTAATTCAATCAAATAAAAGAAAGAGTATTGACAAGGATGAATAAATACGATTTTATGTCTAATTAATATAGTTGAAAAAAAAAACAGCAATGAGTAGTACGTATTTAATGACACATCAAATAAAAGTACAATGTAATCTCCCATATTGCTATTGCACTGACCTATGTGACATAGGAAAAAACTCCAGTCATCATCCCTCTATTCTCTTTTTTTTAAAGAGGTTTGCAACAATCAATTCCCTTTGTGCGCGACATCAATGGGAGCGGTTACTGTGTACCTATCCTTTGATCTCGCCGCCCCTGAAGATGCGACAGTGCGCTAATGCTGTCGCATCGTGGAATAACGGCCTAAGTACCTTTTTGATCGTTGCGCCGAATAAGATTACAAGGTCTAGTTAAAATGGGGTTATTTATAATATGTTTAAAGCAATAGGAGTATATGGCGTTCGGCTAATTAATATGAATTTAATTTACCGACGAGCATGTATGAAGAGACTAATGAATGTAAGTCCAAAGAGAACTGGCGCTCTATACTCTCTTCCTACCCCGTTAGGGACTCGGCGTGATGATATGTATGTATGTATGTACTTTTTATATAATATATGATTTTTATCCACCTGTATTGTTTAGGTACTGAGGCGCCGTCTTATTAATAATCCGACACGTTACTGCAATAACGAAATAGTCATAGCGTTTTATTGATCTGTTTTGATTTCGTGTGATGTGTCTTTTTTTTTTGTTAACACTGAACTAATATCATCTTGAGAACTAGCTTGCGGCCCGCTGGGTGGCAACCATAACTTTTCCCCGCTACAATTACTTATCTATTTGTACATACATACATACATATCATCACGCCAGGTCCCTAACGGGGTAGGCAGGGAGTATAGAGCGCCAGTTCTCTCTAGACTTACATACTTCTTTCGCTTCGTCCACATTCATCAGTCTCTTCATACATGCTCGTCGGTTTCGAGTCGGTTATCTATTTGTGCTAGCAGCAAAAAGGTCGAATGGTTACGATCGCTGTGAACACAGCCGCTCTTGTGGAGTTCTGGTTACCACACACCCGATCACTATATTATATACCTAACCCAGCTATTCGATTGTGTGCAAAAAACCATCAAATACCATTCAACCGTCGTCCATCCAAACTTTCACATTTATAATTTTGATATAGTCGTCTCGTGCGTTTAGTGGTAGTAAATAATCTCAAGTACTTAAGTAACTTGGATTTTGATTTATTCATTTAAGTACTAGCTGACCCGGCGATTTTCGTAACGCCGCTTTGACGTTTATCATTCCTATTTATCTTAAGTTATCCATATTTTAATAGTTATTCTGCTGTTCTTTCCAGTCGCATTAGACGAATTCAACGCAACACCGATCATCAGAATCGTTTCACACGTTCAAGAGTTATAAATGGTGTAAATAACACGACTTTTAGGGGTACAAACACAGTAGACACCAAAAAAACGACCTCAAAAACGCCACGGTTATCAAATGGCTTAGTTATATATCTATATATATATATATATATACTCCCTCACGCCTTCCCACAAGGGTCCCCGAAGGGGTAGGCAGCGGTGTATAGGTAATACCCACTTTCCTCAAATGGCTTAGTTATATATCCTCACGCCTTCCCACAAGGGTCTCCGAAGGGGTAGGCAGCGGTGTATAGATAATACCCACATACCCACTTTCCGCCAGAGGTATATTAGGTGCCAACGTGACAGATGGCGAGTCCATCGCCGTTACTCAAGCACGACTATACATACGCCTTTGAATTTCTTCTCAGACGTATGCAGGTTTTCTCTCGATGTTTTCCTTCACCGTTAAGCTCGTGGCTTGGTTAATCAGTTAATACGATCAAAATCAAAATCTTTGTATTTCACATAGGCCCAGGTGGGCACTTATAAAACGTCGAAAAAGAAGAGAAAGAAGTCGATGATGACTGCAGTCGCTTTCGCCATTCTGTAAATAACGCAATGGGATCGCCAAAGGGTACAATTCATAGCTTTGTCATAGAAGTGGGCTTACTGTCCTTTACTTTGACTTACCAATGAGAGTACTCGCTTCAAAGCAAGTAGGATTCTAGCCTTTTTTCACAAAACACAAATACCTTTGTGAAATGAATACTGCAGTTTCAACGTTATTCCAGATCCTGGAAGCTTAAAAGTACTGAGTAACTGAGAAATACTCTACGTACTTGATTTGGTGATTCTAATAAGTAAATGAAAGCCGTGGTGGCCGAGTGGTTCGAGCAGTTGCCTGCGACGCAAAGG
Source organism: Drepana arcuata (assembly GCA_016069955.1). Lineage (NCBI taxonomy): Eukaryota > Metazoa > Arthropoda > Insecta > Lepidoptera > Drepanidae > Drepana > Drepana arcuata. The sequence continues at coordinate 44,318 of JACCPG010010996.1, read as the reverse complement.
TCGCAAGTTCGAATCCCGACTGTACCAATGAGTTTTTTGAATTTAAGTACAGTGATTTATATATATATTTTATATTATATATATTCTATGAAGTAAAAAATGCAAGCGTATGGGGTAACTACCTACTAGAGATTCGATTACTATTTGCATTTGAACATCTAACATTATTAAGTACTTACCGTATTCTGGGGAATATTTCATTAACAGGAAATCGAATAATGTTAATTATTCCACATCATCTAGACAGTAGTCGTCATCTAGAACCATCTCACTCCCATCAATACTGTACTACTGTAGTACCTACTGCCTACACTATCCTTCAAATGGCATTTCTTCTTGTCTGTGACTAGCTACCCGCACTGGTTTCGCATAGGTAATATAGCATAACCATTACGCTTACGTGTTTTATTCTGTCATATGGTAAGAAAGAAAGAGGTATGTAAGTCTAGAGAGAACTGGCGCTCTATACTCTCTGCCTACCTCGTTAGGGACTTGGCGTGATGATATGTATGTATATGGTCGCATTAGCTTATTTAAACCAATACACTTAAAACCTTAGCAAATTATACACCTAATCCTCGTCAGTTACTCTATCTATTGCTGAAAACTGAATGGAAATCCAGTCGGACGCGGCGGAGGATTTTGTTTTATAATTTGTAGTGCACCCGAGCAAAGCAAACGAAAGTGTTGTATAAAGTTTAAGATTTAGTCTATGTCATGATCGTCTAACATCCGTTTGTTTACGTAAAATATGTCAATGTCGCAATTGGCCTACGTACACGCTATTTCTCAGAATGGCGAATAGTTAAGCTACGATATAGGAACTTGCATTTGGTTGTAACGTCCACTAAGTGTATAATTTTCTCTTCATTTATTTCATTATAACGCTTTATGTTCATTTTTCTACGGAGAACTGGCGCTCTAAACTCTCTGCCTACTCCATTAGGGACTCGGCGTGATGATTGTCTTTATCTTTATTTATAAGCTTTATCGCATTAACGCATTATTCCGTTACAATGCTCATAAGCGTCAAGTCAAGTCAAGTATTGAGAAGAGCTTTTATAAGTTTCTTGTACAATAATAAAGATTAAATGCAACTTTTCACGCTTTTCAGATCGCGTAGCGTTACAATAGCCAGAATCAACTTATGCAAAATAAAACTCCCTTTACTCACATTGAGGTCTTAATAATGTGTCTTCCACAAGTAATATGGGACCATCCGGATAAATTCGGTAGTCATTGGAGAAACTGATCCATTGCTTGTAAAAATACGCATGTTTTAATATGTGTAGGTATGTTTTAATAAAAAAAATTGTGACAGCTTATGCAATTCATTCGCCACAATATAGAAGGCATCATAATATTGAAAACTTAATATTTCATCCTTTACTCACACTGGAAATATCTGAACTTTTCACTTCTGAAAGTAGCGACGAACTCTGAAAGTATTAAATTGAATGATTCCGTCCAATCTTGTAATATAAAAGTTAGTGAAGTCGGCATGCGGGCACCCGTCGAGATTTACTAAGTTTTTCAACTCTTTCCAATGTAGAAGATAAATATTGTTTCTGAATGTTTTAGGAAAAGTATGCTTCTTGGATTTCATCGATGATAAATCTAAAACTCGTACCTGTTTATGTGCGTTGTTATTTTTCTTAATACTTAACTTTAATATTAGATTACCAAAAAGGAATATATTAACAATATAATGGATTTTTAGTAACACCTTTGTAACCTTCCTCACCTCATTTTTGTAGTTAGTCATTATACTCTCCACATGTAATGAAAGACAACAATTAAACGGTAAGCAGTAGCAGCAACATTTAATTTACTCAGAACCGCCTTACTGTTACATATTATGTGGTGTTATATCATAAGACAAATACATACACTACAGGATACTATCGACTATCTGCAGAGCTTTGTGCCACGACGTTCTCGGGCACGTTGGCGCCCAACAAGGGGCCGAACGCAAATTGGCGGCGAACAATTAATGGGCACCTGGGTCCATTGCTAATCGACCGATAGAATTAAATGAACGGACTGCACTAATTGCCCAGTAAGACAAAGGGGCAAACACTCGCCTTTGAGCCGACGTCTAGTGTCACTCGAAGCGTAGACCTGTGCGTTCGAGCTTCGATTGTTCACTGTTGATATCCAACTGGGACGTGAAATTAGAACGTGCCTTTTTGCGATGCACTTCATTAAATGCATAGTGAATTAATTAATGTATTCATTATCAAGTGAAACTTAAAGTGGCTTCTACTTTATTAATGTGTATTTAAACGTTATTTTTGAAACTATCAAATTTGTGGTGTTGAAATCACAGTTTTGTAGCGAACCCTTTGGTTCGCTACAAAACTGTGATTTCTTTTGTGTTATTTTTGAAACTATCAAATTTGTGGTGTTGAAATCACAGTTTTGTAGCGAACCCTTTGGTTCGCTACAAAACTGAGATCTCTTGATCATAAACTGCAGGGACTCACTTTTGAGTCCCTGCAGTTTATGATCAAGAGGAACTGCCAAAATATGCTAAAGTATGCTATATATATATATATAGCATACTTTATATATGTGTCTATATATATGTATCTGTTTATAAATGTTGTAAATTGTAATACAGAGGCCGGGTATAAACAATATATACTATACTATACTATATATTAACTTTTTAAGTTACTTGTAATAAAATACATTACTGTTATAAAATGCCGAGGGTATAGCCGAAAGTATTTTTTTTCTTATCAGATTTTAATACATATATAGATATTTAAGAGATGCGAATCGAGGGTTAACTGCTGAACGTATTAGAATGATATTTGGTAAGTAGTTTGTAATCTGGATTATTACACGCGAACCTTTAATCCTTATAGTGCCAATACATATATATCTACGGATGTTCACATGACACTGACCTCACTCAACGCTCGTGACTTGTTGGCTGTGGACGCGGTGCGGCCGCCCTTTCTATGCAAATCAGGTCACGACGCCAACACCTATGCTTACTCAAATTAATATTAACGTCGTAGTCTCTATTAATATTATTCTTGCATATCTTTTAACCCACACTTCTTGCACGGGTCCTTTGATGGTATGGGCGAATGTTTATCAACGGTAGAGATTATATTATGATGCTTACGTGGCTGATCTGACGCGGTCTCATAGAAACTTATTCATGGTTTCATACAAGGTTTCCTCGCGGTTTTATCTTACGCAGCTCGAGATGTGACAGCTCACTGTACTTAAGATTTCAGGTGTGTTCAGATGTTTCAAGTTGTTTCAGGATGTAGCCTCAACTTTGCTGGTGTCTGCTCAAACTGCTCAATTTACTCTCTAGTTACGTAGATATATTTAAGCAATAAGGTCTCTAAATACCAGACATACGTATTCGGCAAGGCAGTAAAACGCCAATTTATCTAGAAATGCAGTAACAATGCTGTAATTGCACAAGTGGCGGCTGGTCGGTCGATTGATCTCGAGTGGCCAGAACAATCACCACGGCATCTTGCCTCCGACTACGCCAATTACTCCGTCTGTATTAAACCTGAGGTGGTTTCCGTATCTCTCAGCCATTCCCTTGTGTCCGTCTGAGCTAGACCTTTGTACTCAAACACATTTAAAATGTAACTTTCCAGTCGCCACATTCTCAAACCTCAAAATTAAAAGAGTAGAATGTGTTGTTGAGTTTGACATTATCCTTTGAAGATGTATTTAATATATGGTTTGTAAGTTCGACGTTTGGTTTGGAGCTTGGTAGATTAGAAATAAAACAAGAGGCATGATTCAATGTTAGCGTTTCATTTATTCCATAGTAACTGCTTACCCTATAAATATTTTAAATTTGGAAAATAAGCTTGTTTGCAGGGTCTAGAAAGGTAGTCTCGTAAAAAGTCGTTCTAAGTATTTTCGACACCAAAATTCTTAAGCCAGCCAGGTTGCAACTTGCAACGACTGCCATTACTTTGGTCGCAACAGAATCAGTGTGCTTAGTACGGTTCCTTCTGGAGTGGCTCGTTATAGAGCCGCACCAAGTGTCAGCCGACACGTAACGATACCTCGGAGAGTCACATGATTGCTGCACGAGTGTGAATACTAGGGCCATGCTTTGAAATTTTCCACCTTAAACATTTGCCTTCATTATCCTGCAAATATTATAAATGTGACAGTTTGTGAGGATGCTAGAACGACTGAACGGAAAATGGATGAAATAGATAATAATAAAAATAGGATGGATAGGATGAAATAGATTATTAGATATTTTATATTCCAGGAGATATTTATAGGAGAGGAGAGGAGATATATATACATATATATTCCTTAATTATTCGTGGTGGTTTAATTGACCAATTTAATAGAAATCCTCACCTCACGCCTTCCCACAAGGGTAGGCAGAGGTGTATAGGTAATACCCACACACCCACTTTCCGCCAGAGGTATATTAGGTGCCAACGTGACAGATGGTGAGTCCATCGCCGTTACTCAAGCACGACTATACATATACCTTTTTTTAGAATTTCTTCTCAGACGTATGCAGGTTTCCTCTCGATGTTTTCCTTCACCGTAAAGCTCGTGGTGTGACTAATCACTGTACTTAAGTTCAGAAAAACTCATTGGTACAGTCGGGATTCGAACTTGCGACCTTTGCGTCGCAGGTAACTGCTCGAACCACTCGGCCACCACGGCTTAGCTTAATAGAAATCTTTGAGCTATAAACATTTTGTGCCACCTAAGGGTTTAAAGTTCTGCAACTACCCACAATTTATGTCCGTAACTTTATGTACTAAGTAAACGGTGTAAGTAACTGTGTTCAAAATTTAAATATAATCTAGCAAATTGCATTATAATACTTATTCGAAATAATTATGTAAAATGTGTTATAATACGTTTAATGCAGCATATAGCTGCAAATTATTAAGAGATTAACAATTTTGACACGTACTTGATCATTAGGATTTTCCTTGAGTTTGTGCTATTATTGTTATTCTTACACGAACGTATATATCCAACAGGGATTAATCCAGGATTATAAACATATAATCACTGGTTTATCGTTGCCCTCTGTTGTTTAATAGATAAGTCATATTTATGGCCGTGGAAAACTCGGGAAATTTCGGGTCACAGCCCAAAGGGCACACCTTTGGGCTGTGACCCGAAATCCTGTATCCCCAGCGCGCCAACTGAACAAAACACTAAACAACTGAACGGAAACGGATGAAAATATATAGCTTTTTTATTACAGAAGAAAAATACAGAAAACAATCCACCAATAAAATATAACGCGGATGAAACCGCGGGGCAAGGCTACAATAATAATCTGGGAGCAATTCCACCCATATAGACTTACCCTAAGTGCCAACATGACATATGGCTAGTCCGTCGTTGTTGAAAGAAACCAAATATTCGTTTATGATTCCACTGGTTAGGGATGTTTCGCTTAAGTCTAGGAAATTTAATTTTCTGAACATGCAATAAAGCCTTGGCGTCTGAAACGCTAAGTCAATAAAACGGTTACATCCTGTTGTTCGGTCATTCCGACCACCGGGGAAGGTAATTCGCTTAGCAAGTACACCTCAGTTACTAGTTACAACTAGCTTCGGTTCTTAGCTCGATAATTGCATTTTGCAGCAACTCCGTTCAATACAAGTGCCACACACAATTAAATTACAGGTGTTCAGGTTCTTCAGGTATAGCTTACGCTTATATACTTAGTTAAAAGATAAACAGCATGCGATCCGCCTCATAGTAAGTGGGCACCGCCGCCTTTTTTCCCGCCAGTTCTCTAGAATTACAAATCTCTGGCACTAATGGAGCTTATTACCAATGTAGTCATTTAATTGAAGAAATAAAAGTTCCCATGGTATTCTAACCAATATGTACTTTTTAACCAGTAGAAGATGGATAGTATGAAAAAGATATTGAAAGAAGGATAACTGCAGGAAATAAGGTGAATGGGGCCATGCCTACGTTGATGGGCAGTAAAAGTCTGAGCAAGAATGCTCGAGTTGCTGTCCACAACGCGATATTGGTACCTACCTTATTGTATGGTAGCGAATCCTGGGTATGTCAGAAGAAGTATGAAAATAGCTTGAATGCAGTCGAGATGCGATCTCTTCGAAAAATGTGCGGCGTTACGATATTAGATCGAATCCGCAATGAAGAGATTCGCAAATCAACTGGCGTGAATGAGGGCGTGATTGTAAAGATGAAGAAAGGCATGTTACGTTGATTTGGACACATAGAAAGGACGAGTGAAGAAAGATTGACGAAACAGATATACAAAGCAAAGATATACAAAGTGTGTGCAAGAAGAGGCAGAGGAAGGCCACGTTCCAACTACCTGGATAAAATAGATCGGACTCTCAAAGACGGGAACGTTAAGAGTACTCGAAACCAACGAGCATGTATGAAGAGACTGATGAATGTGGACGAAGCGAAAGAGGTATGTAAGTCTAGAGAGAACTGGCGCTCTATACTCTCTGCCTACCCCCTTAGGGACTTGGCGTGATGATATGTATGTATGTAACCAGTAGTGCAAAACAAAAGAGTAAAATTTCCTAATTTCTACAAAGATTAATCAAGGCTCATAGAAATAAATAACAGAAGCCAAACATCACGCAACGTAAGTTTGTCGCTATAACTCCGGACCTTGATCTTGCAAATAAAGCCCAGTAATGTCCAAATACATTATATTATAATATACATATATATGTATATTATACCCCTATTATGGTGACAAAGAAGATCGTAGCCCTCAAGTACCTAAGCGGCTTTTGAGGGTTATGGGCGTTTCAATATTACCGTCCGCGCGCTGTGCCAGGGTACATTTTAATTTGATTCTTAATCAATCAATCAATTGGTACCCCATAGACTTGTAGTTATTTTGGCGTCGTACCGTGTGTTACTAATGCAGATACAGAGTAATCAATTGACTTTGTAATTGACCTAATACCAGTGACGTAGATGTCGCCTGCTTTCGTTAATGATATTAAAAAATCTTAACACGTTTCTTATCAGATATTCTTAATGATATCTAGTAATAAACATTTTGGTTATTACTAGAGAGCCGTGGTGGCCGAGTGGTTCGAGCAGTTGCCTGCGATGCAAAGGTCGCAAGTTCGAATCCCGACTGTACCAATGAGTTTTTTCTGAACTTAAGTACAGTGATTAGTCACACCACGAGCTTTACGGTGAAGGAAAACATCGAGAGGAAACCTGCATACGTCTGAGAAGAAATTCAAAGGCGTATGTATAGTCGTGCTTGAGTAACGGCGATGGACTCGCCATCTGTCACGTTGGCACCTAATATACCTCTGGCGGAAAGTGGGTGTGTGGGTATTACCTATACACCTCTGCCTACCCCTTCGGGGACCCTTGTGGGAAGGCGTGAGGATATATTATTTATTTTATTACTAGATATGGTTGGCATAAATGAAACCTCATTTACGAAGACCATATCATTTATTTTGATAATTTTATTCTTATTCTTAATGTTGATTTGATTTGGAATTTTTAATATATGGATTTTGGTATCTGAAATAAATGAATTATTATTATTATTAATATGGGTGTGAAGATATACATGTATATATATTATAATATAGATCAAACCCAATTTAAATACTCTTTTCTCCTCCATATCGTTTAAAAAAGTGTAACTCAAGCCGTAGATTCCCAAACGACACAGGATCCCATTAATCGACCACTAAACTACAAAGCGAGGAACACAGGAAGCCAAATACTTGTCCAAAACAGAAGAGCGGGATTGATTAATTGATATTACTAGTCAAATGCTTGTGTCGTTCGTAGCTCGCGCGGGAGGGGGTGGGAGTGTCGGCTCGGTCAAAGGGCCCTTTGATGTTTGCCGCCGGCTTAATGCACCGCCCGCGGCCCCCGCGCCTCTCATCATTAGCAATTTCCCTGTTACTTATTATCTTTACCGCTATTTATTTGTACAATTTCGCGCCTGTATGACTTTCGCACCTCGGCCTAGCGGTGTTGCCTTGAGCTATTAATTAGAGAACGCTGGAACTCGGGACCAGCATTTGGTAGAACTCTGTATGTAAATTCACATAACATTTGTTTGTAGTGAATCCCAATTGTATTAAAATTAGGCAAAGTATTGTATATATAATCAAGCCGGCTTAAATTCGATTTAATACATCCTACATAATTTCAGTATACTTATACATATATATTATAGTAGGTATCCCTGGTTTGTAACTTTATTTAGCATGTAATAGATTTTTCCTAATTTAGTGGGCACCAGCACGTCGCCAATATTATTATTCTTATAAGCCTGGAATGAATAAACACAATTTTTTGTTGTACTGAGCTTATGATGTCGATTAAGATAATATTATCTCAGATTATTAAAAAATCACTCGCCATCTGTCACGTTGGCACCTAATATACCTCTGGCTGAAAGTGAGTGTGTGGGTATTACCTATACACCTCTGCCTACCCCTTCGGGGACCCTTGTGGGAAGGCGTGAGGATATATTATTATTTAAAAAAAAAGCCGTGGCGGTAGTGGTTCGAGTGGTTGTCTGCAGGTTCGAGTCCCGACTGTACCAGTGAGTTTTTGAAGTACAGTGATTAGTCACACCACGAGCTTTTGAAACCTGCATATATACAATTGAGAAGAATTTCAAAGGCGTGCATGCAATCATGCATGAGTAACTGCGATGGACTCACCATCTGTCACGTTGGCACCTAAAATATATCGCTCTGTCGAAAAGTGGGTGTATAGGTAGTTCCTATATACCTCTGCCTACCCATTCGAGGACCCTTTTGGGAAGGCGTGAAGATAGAATTTTAAATGTAGTAAAAAATATGAATATTTAATGAAGTGTTAAATATAACACATATTCTCCTGATTGTGTAATATATACTTATTGGTGTCTTTATGCCTCCCTACTGGGTAAGCAGAGGTGAAACAGCACTATTTCTACCAAAGGCATAATTAGTTGCCAACGAGACAGGTGTCAAGTCCGTCTCCGTCGCTCAAGTTTTACAAAGGCATATTTTATTTCTTCTCAAGCGTATGCGGATTTCCTCAAGCTATTTTTAATTAATTGCAAAGCTCAAAATCCATAAAGTTACCATATAACCACGTATAAGTAGTGTATATACTATGTTAGACTTTGGATTTTGCTTCGTTTGAGTATCCAATAAATAGTAATAGGGTCGGCAACGCGCGAGTGATACCCCTGGTGTTGCAAGCGTCCATAGGCGGCGGTAACCGCTTACCATCAGGCGGACCGCATGCTTGTTTGCCACCCAAGTGGTATAAAAAAAAAAGAAAAAAAAAATCCAAAAAACTTCAGTACATAAAGTCGCCCTCATTAAAGGATCGTATTTTCACATGTGCACGTAGCCGAGATTTTGTTTGCAATTACTGCATTTTTTTACTCACCACACAAATTGAGGTAAAGATCTAGGTTTTGAGCTGTTCGTTTTGGTTCTTGAATTAGAATGTTTGAAATAGTGGTACATTAATAATAAACAATCCACCCTACCGTTGTTTTTAATATGTTGTTTCTGGAACAAAAAAACATACATACATATCCTATGTAGTTAATCCAGCTAATAATCTTTAGTCTATGACAAATTTCGGTCAGTAGACAAACATCCTCACATCTTTCGCATCGCATTTATAATATTAGTAGGAACACTAGTAGTGTTTCGCTTAGACAACAAACTGTCCCAACGGTAACTTATGTTTTCTAATTGTAGCGTAATTTTTATGACAAAATAGCTTAGATCCGCGGTTTTCTTTAAGTTAAATTTGATCACACATAAAAGTGACATCTATTTATAACATTAGCCAATTGTGATTGAAAGACCCGTCAAAAATCTGTCCAGCCGCTTTGGAACAAACAGAGAGACGTATAATAATTGGGTATATGCCTTATGATTTGAAAAGAGTAACCATGGAGTTTCTTGCCAGTTCTTCTCCATGGAAACGATCAACCCGAACCGTGCACTTTTTTCGACGTTTAAAGTGCCCACCTAGGCCTTTGTGAAATAAAAATATTTTGATTTGATTGTTATCCTATATAGGTACTTTTGCATTTGGAAAACACAGTTATTGTTATATCACCAAAAGACACTTACATTTTAGTTATTGGTGTGAATAAATATCCGGTTCCAGTTGATCAATCTTGAATAATGTTATTTTCCCTTGTGACTATAATTTTATTAATCATCCGTCGCTAAATCAACTTCGCCATTTGTTCTAGTATCATTAGCGGTGCTAATATAATTAACAAAACGTGAAATCAATCGGAGCACCCACGGTCGGCTCGCGCGAGATCAAAGCGGGAGACACAAAGGCGCCGGCCACTCTGCATTCTGCTGACCTTACCACGTGCCAACTAATCAACATGTGCTCAAGACGCCGTGCGAAATTCCACGCTTTTATCTCTTTGTCACCGTTCTCTGTGTCAACTCTTTGATCTCCTACATTGATGCGGTTTCGTATGAAGTTTATACGTAATAAATCGGTAGTTGGTTAATCAACGCGAGGCAATCAAATTTAAATTCGAAATCTTTAAATATTTATCTCGAGCTTTGTGTGACGCGACTTCTGAAAGACTCGGGAAGATCAAAAGAAAGTTTGCGAAGCCGTACGATGTATAAGAACCGTACACAACCATGAGTCACTATGTTTTGCACAATTGGGAACCGAACTAACAGATCAAAAGAAGGAAACAGATTTCCTATTGGAGCGCCGTTCAAAGTAACCCTTTGGAGTTAGAAATGAGTTTATAGCATAAACGAAGTTCGTCACCGCCATAATCGCTTTGTGGCCCTAGTCAAAGGGTATGTTAGATCATAACGATTGTCGGGAGGTGTTTACGTAACGTTGGCAAAGCGAAACCGCACCGAGCGACGCGACTTATGAAATTTGAGTTGAGACGACGCAAAGCGACAGATTACCTCCAAATGCTTTTGTCCGAGAATATACACACACTGTGTACATGTATGTGAGTAGGGCGGCTAAAAATATATGTAACAAGTAGCGTGCCACGGTTTCACCCGCTTAATATTTTATTTATTTAATGTCTTTTTTTTCTAGAATAAAACATGTCCTTTAATTAATCCAGTTAATAATCCATCTCTGTGCCAAATTTTACACAAATCCGTTCAGCCGTTCTGACGTCCATCCTCACACACTTTCATATATTTGATATATTAGTAGGACAACATTTGTCTAGAGCTAAGCGCAGTGTGGGTGTGAGAACTCTTAACACAAAGGGATAAGGACGTAATCGAAGCCTTTGAGATGTTTTATTAGAACATAGAGGAAGGGATAAGCTGAACCGAAGTCCAGCTTGAAGGTTTTACTAAGATAAAGAATTTTTAACATCTTAGAAACAGAGACAGCAGAACGCTAAGGAACTATTTATATAAAGGCAATCTTATTGATCATAATATACGACACGGCTGAGAGACACGAATTAGTGGGAAGCGGATTGGTCTATAGGATTTTGAATTAAGATCACGTTCCAACTACCTAGATCAAATTGATCGCACACTCAAAGACGGGAATGTCAAGAGAAGAGTACTCGGAACCGGCGAGCATGTATAAAGAGACTGATGAATGTGGACGAAGCGAAAGAGGTATGTAAGTCCAAAAAGAATCGGCGCTCTACTCTCTCTGCCTACCTCTGGACTCGGCGTGATGGTTAATTTAATGAATAAACTATCGAACGTCCCTTCCGTTTCCTAAACCAAAATATAAATGAAAGAAAACGACCATGGCCTTTGTGCACACTGGGCGTGAACAATGAGTTATGAAGTTTGCGCAGATAGGTCGCCGTAATATGTATAAAGGCTGGCTCAAAGCTCGCCACAATATTTATCGGCGCGTTGTATCAGTACCGCACAAAGCGACGCCGGAAGCCCACCTCGCCGCGCCGGTGTGCGACAAAGTGGTACGCCTCAAGTGACGAGCACCCAGAGGAGAACTGGACAACGTGCTAACACTTCGCGAGTATACTCTCAAAACTATTTATCAATAGTCCTCACACAGCGAAGGTTAGGTCTAAGGTTTGTTGCTTGTAAGCGTGTGACAAGAGGAAACATCATTCTGCTTTAAGAGCTTCATGATTTTGCTATAGGGAAATACCATTAATTTTGAGCGAATATCGATACTGTAGACTTCATTCGTTTGATGATACCCTACAGTTTATAAGGAAAAAGGGATTAATAAAATCCTAAGCGTTATTTTACGTTTCATTAACTCGTTACTTAGATAACTTGAAGTAATTTGAGATAAAACTGATTTAAAGCCCAGATTAAGTCAAGGATTTAAGTATGTGCCCCAACTTATCCTTAAGTTTTAGTTTGAAAACGCTGCAGTTCTTAATTTGGATCGAGCCGCTATCTGGCCCATTGTTGACTGCCTCTATCACTGGATTCCTTTTTACACAAAGCCTTTGACGCCTGTCTTTGTTTGCCAGAAGATCAGAATGAGACGCCTATGTCGGTATCGATGCGTAACGGCTCTACGGAAGATTTTATTTTATTGCGGAATTTATATTTTTAATATCCAAGACTAGACTGAGGTAGGAGCTTCTGCTTGTCTAACAAATATGTCTCCTTTTTGAAAGATTAATTTCTCTTTCGAAAATGATGCAGTGCTGCTGGTGCAAGGGTAATGATTAAAAAAAGGGAAATAAATTAAAACTTATTATTGAAACGTACATGATGTACACGTATTGAAAATAACGTTTTAAAGAAATCCTGCCCGGCTAAGAAATTGCGAGATTTCGCGGTTTTCTTCAAATAGGGGTGCGCTGCTACAATTATTTACATATTTGTATTTCAATTGTTTGTCAAGTCAACATTTTGTCGGCACCTTATTCTTGATAATATACGCTCTTTTATTTTATAGCGCTTTTTTATTATCTTCATTTTTGTAGGTTTTGGCACACTTTACATTCTCAACGGCCGCAGAGATCTACGAGGATAGAAATTAAGTGTAAAGGAGAATATTTAATCTTAAGTCAGATTAGACAGTTCACTAGACACATCAAGCTCAAGTCTAAATGGATAGTTTTTTAACGAAGCTTTCCGCGGAGAATATCGGAACTAAGCCAGAGTGGGCAGTAACGAAATACATCGAATTTTGCGAGTACCTAACAACTTAGCCATCTAACTGCACTTAGCGGCGTAAGCTGAGTTTACACAGCACTGACAATGCAATTTTAGTTAATTCGATCGCGGTCGCGCGTCCCGCGGCTCCGGTCGAATGATAAACTAATTATCAACAAACCGGGCACGCCGCTGCGTTACCCGCTCCACTCCATTAGACCAGCCGAATAAACGGACTGAAAAGTTTTTAGCTAATAGCTTGGTATATGTAGCTACAGTCATTGTAAGAAAACGCTGGTTAGAATAAACTCGTGATTTTCCTGCCAGGGCAGTTAGTTATCTGTCATGTTAAAATTTCATACGTACATACATATCATCACGCCGAGTCCCTAACGGGGTAGGCAGAGAGTTTAGGGCGCCAGTTCTCCCTAGACTTACATACGTCATTCACTTCGTCCACGTTTATCAGTCTCTTCATACATGCTCGTCGGTTTCGAGTACTGTTCCCGTGCTTGAGCGTCCGATTGATTTGATCCAGGTGGTTGGAACGTGGTCTTCCTTTGCCTCTGCACACACTTTCGCTTTATATATCTGTTTCGTCAATCTTTCTTCACGCATCCTTTCTAAATGTCCAAACCAGCGTAACATGCCTTTTCATATCTAAAGAAATATCATATTTGACTGACTGACTGAAGCATTGACGTTCGTGTTATAATTGGTTGCACGAAACCCAAGAGAAAATATGTAACACCTATAAACTGAACGCTAAAGAGCACCTAAGTAATACATTTTGGGCTCGTGATTACTACGTCATTATTTGTATTGTCATAAATATGATACTAGATTATAGGTCACGTAAAAGTCTTAAATTAGATAAGGAATTAATTTTAACAGATAATTTTTTTCGCATCCCGACTGTTGGTAGGTACTTGATAACAGAATTCGTGGTTTTTAATCATAAATCACTTGTATAAAAGAGTTCGAGCCGTTACGGGGATGCAAATGCGTTTGAAAATTAAACCTGCATGAGATGAAATCTAAAGTCATATAAAAGCAGACTTGTGTAAGAGATGGCGGCACATTCGTCGTCTGTTATGTTAGATTCGAATTGCAACTCCGGTGAGAAGAGGTTATTATTACACCCTGTGTACGTCTTTGGGTACCAAATAGCATCCTGTCTGAGAGTATAAAACAATAATCTTTGCTCACTTTTCATAAACATTTCAAGGGCTGAAGCTACTCGAGAAATAAAAATCCAATATAAACAACCTCTCAGGTTCACCTGAGACCTAAAAATCCTTAAACCCTTCCAATTTTGAATGTTTAATATTAAAAAAGGTATGATTAAAGCAAGAGTCGTCGCCATTGAAGGTTGTAGAACACTCGACGGCTCAATACTGGCGATAGCTATCAAAGGAGGCCGATTTAATACGAAGGTATGATTTAATTACAAAGTCGCAACACGATCCGCTCTCTACTTCAAGGAGCGCAGACGGCGAAATGATAAAGCTACGTTTACATAGATTTTTTCTTTATGGCAACCACTCTGGTATACATTTCAGTGTGTCTAAAGTAGTTACATATATGTATTCATACATGACATTACGCCAAATACCTAACGCGATAGGCAGATAGAGTATATAGTCCTATCTAGACTTCCAGACCTCTTTAACTTGGTTCACGTTCATCAGTCTCTTTATAAATGTTTGCGAATTTCGAATCCGTTTCGAACACACTTGTTTCTTAAGTAACTAAACTGTATGCATATTGTTTTTCAATTGTTGGCAATGTACTCTAAAACTACTCAATATACATATATTATAACTTATTTACCTTTGGAATGTTATTTTATTCCGGAGTATAAACACGAGCATGTATATATTGACAGTAGTATTGACTTGAGTCAGGCAAAATGTATATATTTACATATATATAATATAATAATAATATATCCTCATGCCTTCCCACAAGGGTCCCCGAAGGGGTAGGCAGAGGTGTATAGGTAATACCCACAGACCCACTTTCCGCCAGACACGTGACAGATGGCGAGTCCATCGCCGTTACTCAAGCACGACTATACATACGCCTTCGAATTTCTTCTCAGACGTATGCAGGTTAACTCTCGATGTGTTCTTTCACCGTAAAGCTCGTGGTGTGACTAATCACTGTACTTAAATTCAGAAAAACTCATTGGTACAGTCGGGATTCGAACTTGCGATCACCACGGCTTTATATATATATATATATCTATATATATCTATATATATAGATATATATAGATATATATATATATATATATATATATATATATATATATATATATATATATATATATATATATTGTAATAACTCATTATGTAAACAGTTAAATTTACATAACCGCTTAATGTAGCGTTAATTGTCATATTTGAATACGTTCACTAATAGGCCAGTATATGATGACTTTGAATCCGAGGTTTAAAATCTACCCCCAGTTACTGATGTTACTTAATTAGAGAGGTCTTAAAGCCAGGTATGTTTCAAATCTGTCGCGAGCCAGTACTGTGTGAACGGGGCTTAAAAGAAAAAGCCTCAAGTTCAAAGGGAGATATAAATGAGAATGCTCACTCCTTTATGTAAGGATCTAGTGAATTTTTTAAAGTATTTCCTGCTGTTTGGTATGTAGAGTGCCTAATGAGTTGTCTTTGAGAGCATCTAAACTTTGTACCGAGATAAACGTTTCGTGTTCCATACAACCTCACACATATCACGTGTCTCGTTGCCATCAACGTAAAAATAGTGTACATGTAAAAATAAAGCTAATAACGCGCAAGTTTTTTTTTATTCATTGCTGATGGACGATAATAAACGGTCACCTTAAAAAAGGACTTATTTCGGAATGTGATGAAATTTATCTCAGAGATAGTATGTTATTTATCACCAACAAGTAATAAGAAACATTAAGGAAGTCGTGCACGTGCTTAATGCCATCCTTACTATAGGTGAAAACTGCATGCAAAAACACAGAAGACTAACTTAAACAAAATAAGCTTAAACACCAATAAGCTAATATAAGCAATTTAGATTAAAGGAGTTTTTATGTATTATGAAGACGGTATGTTACAATTAGGAGCAATACTTTTTAGGACAAATAATTTATAGATCGCTTAAATTTACAGAATTTGTCAAAATCAAAAATCAAAATATTTTATTCAACATAAGGGACACAGGAAACACTTATTGAACGTCACGTTTAATATAGACTAAAGTTACCACCGTTTCCAAGAAAAAATACCTGCCAGGAGAAGAAACGGCGAAACAAACTCCCCGGTTTGTTTTTTTAACATTTGTTCCCTTTTACGTAGGGGTAGAAAAGATTAAAGTTACATATATAAATTCTGTACAAGAGGAGCAATTCATTGCCATGCATGGCCATCATTAAAATAATCTGATGTTTTATAATAAGCCTTTTGAATTAATTTACTTTTAACGACAGCTTTAAATTCTACAAAAGGTAATTCAATTACTTTCCGAGGTAGCTTATTAAAAAAAAAAGTCAGAGACGATATCGAAGGTTTTAGGAAAGCATTGGTCGTCCCTGATTATATCATCAGCAATTATATAGAGAGCATTGTAGTGAAGAGTGAGCCTATTTATGAGACATGTCTTATTCAAGGAAAAAAATCTACCAATGTAATATTTTTTTTATAGAAACCGGAGTTATATTTAGTTAATAATATATGTATAAAGAAAAAGCACATTTATTTAATTTCTCCTCAAGTCTTTTCACAACAAATAATCAAATTAAACGTTCTATACGTAAGTACTGTCCTGTTCCTTGTGAGAGGATATTGTTACATTGTCTATCAGAATATCAATCAATCCCATATGTATAATAATAATAATATATCCTCACGCCTTCCCACAAGGGTCCCCGAAGGGGTAGGCAGAGGTGTATAGGAAATACCCACACACCCACTTTCCGCCAGAGGTATATTAGGTGCCAACGTGACAGATGGCGAGTCCATCGCCGTTACTCAAGCACGACTATACATACGCCTTTGAATTTCTTCTCAGACGTATGCAGGTTTACTCTCGATGTTTTCCTTCACCGTAAAGCTCGTGGAGTGACTAATCACTGTACTTAAGTTCAGAAAAACTCATTGGCACAGTCGGGATTCGAACTTGCTACCTTTGCGTCGCAGGCAACTGCTCGAACCACTCGGCCACCACGGCTCTCATCAATCCCATATGATTCACGTATTTATGGAACTAGATACGAGACTGCATTGTTTGGAAGTAGTGTTGGACGTCGAACTTGATAAGGTTGATTGTGTTCAAATATGCTTTACAGTCAAAGACATTCTTCAGGTATTAAATGAGAGTCTTTGATTCATGTTTCAGAACCAGTGTCCTTGTTTTAAAGGTATGCCATTTACTACTCTGATAGAGCAATTTTTTTACAGGGTTGCTTTCTCTCGTCTTGTAAGTTGTTACCCTAAATAAATATTTGTACTTTCGACTTAGAAGTCTTATCTTTATAAAAATGTATAAATGCATCTAGTTCCTTAAGAGCTTTCTGCAGTTGACGATTAGATCTGTTTGTGTGGCATAGTAAAATGTCTTCCTGCCTACCCACAACGCTCCCCGATAGGTAGGCAGAGTGAGAGGTATGTAACACATCTCTTAGCTGCAGACATATTTATGTAATGATACATACATACATACATATAATCACGCCTCTTTCCCGTAGGGGTAGGCAGAGACCACTTCTTTCCACTTGCTACGATCCTTACATACTTCTTTCGCTTCGTCCACTTTCATTATTCTCTATATCTATATATGTATATATGTTATATCTTTATATGTAATGATGTAGGTATAGGTTGTAATATATAGGTTTATATAAGTATTCGTAAGTAAAAGAGAAAGTGTATCCTTCCGAGAAGGTTCATCATCCTTATGTGTTCTTTTTCTTTCCAAAAGATAAATAAAGTATATAAGATGGCCTTTTCCTCCAAAATAAATTATGGTGAATTACAATTTTGTTAATATCAGAGAAGATGTGTTAACGACAGAAAATTATGCAATAAATAATGGCAGCCCTGAGTCAGTTGTTCGCCGGCTGGTTCAAAGGAGAATTTATTATTTAGAGTGAAAGTTATTGAGTTTCACTAAGGTTAAGTGAGCCTTTTGATTCGCAAAACGTGGTGCCAGGAACTGGTGCCGACAACTACCTACATACTACGTAAATGTAAGAGGTGTAATGTTGAAAGCTGTGCATTTTTAATTCGAACTTAAAAAAACAGCCGAAGTTAAAGTTAAATTACAAAGTTTCAAATATACAAAAAAGCCGTGGTAGCAGAGTGGTTCAAGGCCTGCAACACAAAAATCGCAAGCTCGAATCCTAACCATTGAAGTTTTCTGAACTTAAGAAGTACAGTGATTAGTCACACCACGAGCTTTACGGTGAAGGAAAACATTGAGAGGAAACCTGCATATGTCTGAGAAGAAATTCAAAGGCGTACGTATAGTCGAGCTTGAGTAGTCACGTTGGCACCTAATATACCTCTGGCGGAAGGTGGTTGTATTGTGTGGGTATTACCTGTACACCTCTGCCTACCCCTTCAGGGACCCTTATGGGAAGACGTGAGGATATATTATTATTATGGTCACTTGGCCCAAGTTCAGATGATTTTGCAAAATGCAGCGACAATAGAAAATGTGCCATCAACCACGTCGGTGAAGTTGTAATAGTTCAACTATGGTAACAAGCGCTGGTTTGACAACCTTACAACATAATAATAATTACTTGATCCAATCCCATTTAAACTGTATGTTAGTTTTAAACTAAGCTACAAACTTTGCTTAATTTGAGGCTTAGTTTTAAACTGAACTTAATATGAGCAATAGACAACAACATACATTTTTTTTTTGTATACAATTTTCACACCTTCGCTTTGTATATCTGTTTCGACAATCTTTCTTCAGTCATCTTTTCTATATGTTCAAACCAACTTTATTTATCTCTTTTCATCTTTGCAACTACACCCTCGTTCACGCTAGTTCTTTCGCGAATCTCTTCATTGTGGAATGCTGTATATTTTTTTATACAATGTTTTTAATACATATATCAAAATAAATCCTTTCTTACTTTTTAAAAACCTAACTATGATCTTTATTCTTAGAATGAATACATGTCACAACAGTAAGAACTGTGACATAACAATTTTCCTAAAATGAAATTTGAAGAAATCAGTGCACACTGGCAGTATTTGCAAACGGGTGGCGTACACAACAATGCAATTTGACGGATGCATTATGTAGATTGTCGGCGGCGGCGCGGGCGTCTGGCCGAATTTATCGCGTGCCCATTGCCTATTCAATCCGTGAGATACATCTGCCGTGGTGCGCCGAATTGAAAAATGTTGGGAACCGCCACGTGCACACTGGAGGTATGGTGACAATACTTGATCATAAAAGGTCTTGTACATTTCTATACTAGTAGCAAGAACATATCTAGTTGGAACTGGCTCTCATGAAATAGCAAATGTATTTCGTCCATTAGGCATATACTTACCTTCTAGTGGACTGCATACTTGTTCGTCACCTTAGCGGTATGATAAAAATATGTGACCAGGACCACGTATTGGGTCTCGTTAAACCGTAGATTATAAATAAAGGAACTTAAGGTTATACAAACACGGTAATATGCGGTTGATTTGGATATCAATTCATTATACTCGTAGGCTCATCCTAGATAGGGAATAAATGGACCGAAGTGGTGAGAGGTTTGTAATTGGATTGCGAGGAGGTTTGTAGGGAAAAGGAAGTGCTGAAGCATTTTTTAAGGCAACACATAGTCAGAACGGTCAAACATTTCTGCAGAAACTGCTAGCCTAATGAATAGCCATGGAATTAAAGGCTTCCGACCAGTGTACATCGAATTGTTTCATCCAACAGTGGATGCAGGTGGAGTTCCTGCTTGTTTGTATTTCTAACTTGTGTTTCAACCGCGTAAATCTCTATGCCAATTTTATTCCAATTCCGTCCAGTAGTTTTTGCGAGAAAGAGAACAAACATCCTCACAAACCTTGTCATTTCCTAATAGTGGTAGGATATTTTAATGATAGGTAATTGATAGAACACTTATTCTATCATTCAACATATGCGAGACTATGAATATATTTCTCTAAATCATGTGTTAACCAAACAATCCCATTAAAAATCTATCTCAAAACGACTCCAAGTTTTTCGCAAATCTCAGAGCTGGGTTCGCCTCGAATTTACTTAGCGATCCGAGTGCACGCCCCAAATTACTATTTCAATTCGACTTGCGGTACCTCGCTAAATGTATAAACCACTCCCTCGGGAAAGCCGGCCGGGATGCGACAGGCGGAAGAGTACCTATGCAGCTTTCTGATGGATGGAACTCGGAATGTCATTTGTTATTTGTGATGGATTGCAAATTGACTGAGATTCGTACCTCCTTATAGTTTGGCGGAGTGGAGTTGTAGGTAAAAATTGTTTGACCTAAAATTTGTTTTATAAAGCAATTTCGCTGATATTAACTAAACTGTAACCCAAAGTGGTCGTTAGTGGATGACTCGTTTAACTAGATATCTACAAAGCGAGGATTACAGTTGGTACCCCAATGAGTCTTTAATTTTAGTGCAGTTATCATATGGAATAGGTACGCTCGAGGAAATCCGCATACCCGTGTACCCACGTACGCTTAACAAGAAGAATATAAAGACTTCCACCGTCATCATATTCTCCATCTATCATGTTGGCTCCGATATCTTTCCAAGTTGGTTTATTTTAATATTAGGGCAGTTTTTAATCGAATACTGTTGTATTCCTTCGTTAAAAACATATCTGTATAGGTTCCGTACATAAATATGTTACGCTACCGCGGGTCCACTCACAGTCGCGGGGACAATTACTTTGATCACTTATCCATGAAACTGAACTCGTTTTTGCCCTTTGTATGGCGTATTATTATCAACTACTTAATAGTGTATTGATAATGTATAAAACCTGTTGTAGGTATGCCTATGTATCGTCTGATATATCTAAATCTTTGCTGGTCGATCAAAATTCTAACCCTTTCGTCCTTTTTATGCATTATGATCTTTTATTGCCGGTTTTTATCATACCACGAACTTGACTGTGACGACGAGATCTAAATTAAGAGCATGTGGTACGTAAAATTGTATATTTTACGAACTTAGCTAATGTAATGGTATGACCAAAATTATATTATTTAATAGTTTTCAAGTAAACTGTGTCAAAATAAAAAGCTTTAAACCGCAAATATGTGTTGTCCGTGATGGGACGAACGTTATAAAGTGTAGTCCAACATTCGAAGTAAGTCGTTTCCTTAAGTTTCGCATTTAATTATGCCAAAAACATTTTATGAGCCAATACAAACACGAATATGAAAAACAGAAAAAATAAGAACAGCGGTTGATTTTAATATGTATTTGAATAACATTTCACAGATTGCGTTCATCCTTTGCGCCCCATGTTGGGCGGCAATAAAACTTACAGAAGCGACAAATTGTCAATGTACGAAGTTTTAATTCGGAGCGTATGTGCGGATATTCGATGATGGCGTGGCGGCACAAAGAGAACATACGTAATAAAGGGGTGTCGAGTGCTCGAGGCTTACCCAACAAATAAGCCGTTATATACGTATGTATAATGGGTGACCGTAGTGCTTAAATGGTATTTTAACAATAAGAGAAATAGGGCCATACAATTGTGATATCTTTAACATGTTGTACGTGTGACGACAAGAGGTCAAAGACAACCGACCGACCTAATCGTAGAGAGAGAACTCAAAGTGGAGCGTGCAAATTTGGGGCCGGACGGGAACAATAAAAGTGCAGGTGGACCGCGGCCGCCTGCGCCTCCACGCCTCACATCAAAGGGGAACCCGCTATGCCATACAAAAGCCCTAATGAGACAAACCCGTGGCGTAATCGAGGCGACGGAAAAAGATGAGGCCCGAGAGGTACGAGGCAAATTTTAATAATTGTCAAAGCGGCGGCGCCGATCAAACGCAAGGGGGCGTCCGCCGCACCCCCTCTCCTCTCAACCCTCACTCGCACCTGTGACGTGTGCTCACCGCGGGCCTCATTAGCGCTACTGATCTAATGCGACTTCGAACTTCGCCAGCGACTAATTAAACTTACACAGAATTTCAATTTTACAACTGAAATTTTAATACTTAAAACCGAGGCCGCGGAGGTTCCGCAAAGAAGGTACGTTCAAAGGCGACGCCGCCGTGCACGTTTTCGCAGATATTAAATGTGTTGACAATTTAATTTTTCATTTCCTTTAGGCGGCGCGGGGCCGAGGGCGGCGCCACCCGCGGCTCGCGCCTTTGACGTCGCGATATTGTCTTTGTGCGGCGCGTGGGGTGGGGCGGCCCGCCGCCGACGGAGACTTTGTCGCAATACAATGTGTATCAATAAAACTTAGGATTGGCTTTTAGTGGTTGCACTTACGCTTTGTGAAGCGGCGTGCTCACCCTTTGACATTATATGTGTGTGCGGGTAGGCAATAATGCAGCAGACGAGGCGGCGCCGCCGGCACACAGTTTATTAATATCAGTGTTCGCATCCGCGGAGTATTGCGATGCCCGCTTGTAAGTTGCGATGCGCCCGCGGCTCTTATGAGCTTTCTCAGATGGCTTCCACAGTAATCACACACTACGTGCTGCGACTGTGAGGTTTCAATACTTCAATACATTGGAGTTTATATTACTACTAGCTGTGCCCGCGACTTCGTCGGCGTGGACGCCATTTTTATCTTTCGTAAAAATTTATTGTTTTTTCAATAAAAAGTATCCTATGTTACTTTTTATACCTCCAAGAATATGTGTAAATTTTTTTATGATGATCGGTTTAGTAGTTTTTACGTGAAAGCGTAACAAACAAACTTACATTCACATTTATAATATTAAGTTAGGATGTAGCAATCTGAAAACTATTTATTCCCCGTATTTGAGGAGAAAGATAGATACATACTCTGAGAGCAACTTCTTACAAATAGCCGCCTGGTCAAGAGCTCATGATTGCGAAGATTGAGATCAATTCTCCCTGAGGGTAGATATTTGTATGATGAACGCAAGCAATACATACATAGTTCAAGTTTTGCTTAATTAAGAATATGCCAAGTTGTGTAGAATTATGAATTATTATTATCTAATAACAAGCTCAGTATTATATTTGAGATCTTTGGGCCGAGAATGGTCATCAATCAATACCAAGCTTATATTACTATGTAGTTCCAAACTCGGGGTCTTTAAAAATAAATATATCTGCACCTCAGTAATTTGATTAATCACACGTTGACATCTACGATGAAAGGCAATATCTTATAGAAACCTGCATACGATTCTAGAAAAATTCAAAGACATGTGTATAGCCGGCTACGTTGGTACATAACTATATCTCCAAGGCAAGAGACTGGTACTACACAACTACCTATCCCTTCGGGAATCCTTGTTACGGGGCGGAAAGATACACAATTATTCCATTCCATTAAAGCATTTATTTATAAGAATATCGCAATACCGCGAAAGTTAACTGGAAATCTGACGTCACGCATCAACCTCAATATTAATTACGAAAATAATCCAGTCAACATCAAAAGCTCGTCACATTTCATGTTCTTTGATGTGTTTTTCAAAGCGATGCGTAGAATTTGCAAAAGTCTAATAGGCACGGCGAAAAAAGTGGTGCTTTCATCCTTTGACCGTGCCCGCGTACGTAACTGTCCGATGACGTATTATTGGGATTGCATTCGGGAAGTGTGGCATGCATGCGGAAAATATCATCCTGTCTGGGACCCTTTGCGCTTGCTCGACTGACCATAAAAAGTATTCACATTTTGTAATTAAATTACCTGTTTTAAAAGGACGTTACTACCGAGATTAAGGCGAAGAGCGATGTAGTTAGTCGTCGGCGGATGATCAAAGAGTCCCGGTGACCAATCGTGCACTCGCATTCATCATCGCTCCGCCCAATTTTAAGGCCACGTGCGGCGCGCGCACTGAAACCGGTGAAAAACTGACAGTTGCTTTCGAGCCACCGCGGGATACGAACGGTGTTGTGTGTCCCAAAGATTTTCGCATTTTTGCGATACGATCGTATCGTTACATGCCAAAAACTGTTGTAACTTTTCGAAACTTTGGTAGTTTCATTTCTTCGTGTATAATATACTACGTATCAGTGTTTCAGTAGTGAATAACTAAATGTAATGTGTTTATGTGCTAGTGTCCGTAGATTATTGGATATGAGCCTAACATAATAATTGGATTTTCGACCCAAGATCGTGAGCAGGTATTGAATTTTTGTGTTTTTGCCGTGTGACGGTGGACGGACTAACAAAGGTTTTTCTAAAGTTTATGGTGCCGGCGGTCCGCGTCGGTCCCTCTGGCAAGTTTTTGTGAACTTGTAAAGTTATTATCAATATTTATTTGAATTGCGTCATTGTTTTAGAACAAACATTGTTTTGATTATTAGGCCGCTTTTTTAGTCTGTACTCGCTTGAATTCGATGTATTGTAAAGCTTTAATGGCACTTTGAATGCTTATAAACATTTTCATTTATTGTTTCACGTTCTCTAAACGTTATAAAAGCTCTTATCATTTATTCTACTATTATTTTCTTGGTTCTACTTACCGATATATGTGTGTCGTGGCTTGTTTGGTCATGACGTGAGATGTTTTTAATTTGTTACTCCATATTATGTTATAATGGTTTTTTTCAGGTATGAAATAATTACAATTGGTTTTGCCATTTATTTCTTCTTCTTCTTCTTCTTCTTCTCAGCATATATGCGTCCACTGCTGGGCATATGCCTCTTGCATGGATTTCCAAGCTGATCTTGATGCGGCGATCCTACTCCAGGTCGGCCCTTTTGATTACTAAAATTAATAAATGCTTGAATAGATATGCTTTTATAAATATTTCAATATTTGTATTTTAGTATAATAGTATCTAATAATATTGACTTGTAGGGTAAGTTGTTGTTTTCCTATTTAATGCCATAGAATTATTATCACCATATTTAAATTATTATAACTCATGGATGGAATCGTCAATAGTTCTCGAATCCTGCTGCCCTTTCGTGAGGCGTAGAGGTAGGGAGAACTGGCGCTCCTGTCTACCCCGTGAGGGACTCGGCGTGACGGTATGTGTGTATGTTACATATAGGCATAGACGATTACCGCACGTTTATTTTGGCATACTATTGTTTGCCTCGATATAAATGGTTGTTATCTTAACAATAGTTCTCTCCGCTCGACCCCCAAGGAAAAGACTTCAACGCGTCAATGGGCACCATACACTTATCAAGTATTCGGTGTTTGTATTGAGACTAATTGTATGAGCATTTTTTAAAGTCTTACATGTGACGTTATTTAATAGCAAACTTATATATATATATATAAATATATACATACATGTATATATACTTCGTAGGGTAGGCATGAGGATATTATACCTACAACAAGTTCACGAATCAACTAATTGTAAGCGGGAACCGTAGGTAATAAACGCTTAAAGTATCTTAGGTATCTTCCGCGTGTTGCCGACCTTATTTCAGGAATTTTATTTTACATAAAATTTATTTATTTTTATTAAAAGGTTTCCCTTTTGTTCCGTCCTGTCAGACCAGCTCGAACTATCGGACAATCCCAGAGTTATCGAATGTTTCGTATTTCTGTTGTATATTAAAAGATTTATTGCTATCAGTTTTACAGCTACGTTAATCGGATTTTAATAATGGCGCATGCACACTCCTTATATGGTAATCCTATTACACGAGGCAGGCGTAACATTTATTGCATTTTAATGACATCACTAGTCGGTCTTTGTGTTTGTATATGCTTCCAATTGGTTTCCTGCTTAAGGGTCCCCGAAGGGATAAGCAGAGGTGAGCTGTCTCTTTTTTCGCCGGAGATTTATTTTGAAGGTACCATCTGGACCAGAATTTATTCTCAAACGGATGCAGATTTTATCACGATGTTTACGTTCACCGTAAGGCTCGGGATGTGTCAAATTACTGTACTTAGGAAATTTCTAAAATCTTTGGTTTGTATGCGAGTACAATTACCATGACCTACAATTTGCAAAAATAACTTTTTCGTTCTTCGCGTGAATGACACGTTTCTATAAAAATAACTAAGAAGCTATGTATCTACAGTTCCGGCACAACTGTGAAGGGCAGTGACATACGATACCTGTCCGAAATCCCATGAGGGATTTTATTCGCTCTCTCAACGGCTATATTTAATATTTTTAGGTACATACTTATAAAAATATTTTAAACATACTTTTAAATGTAGCAATTTTGATGTCACCTGACCCTATACTACTTAGAGCTTTTATCGATATCGAGGGATATTGTAGTAAGCAATCAAATATACGTGTTAATTCATAAAAAAAGAAATACTATGGGCAATTGAGCACAAATTTACCTCGTCCCAAATTAAGCAAAGCTTCTACTACACTACAGTAGACATCGATATATATATATATTTATATATATATGTATATTACATAACCCTATCCCCTTCGGGGACCCTTGTGGGAAGGCGTGAGGATATGCAAGTCTGCTATGCAAGATATTATTATAAAAAGGTACAACGGTATTATTCAAAGAGGTAATGCAGGCGTCACATTTCGCTGAATAGGACCTGAAAGCGCTTTAAAGCTGAATAAAATATGTCATTAGCTACATTATCGCGTTACTCTGTCCGACGACAAATTATACAAAAAACCCTCTCATGAAAGCGTAATGCTAAAAGCAGTTGAAAGGGTGCGCACGCGACGTCTTTGACTCTCACAGAAAAAGGATCTGTGTGCTAATTTCCAAACTCGGTTTTGCACAGATAAGGCTAGAGACGCGAGTGTCTTTGATGTAGCCGCCCGGCCCTCTGACTTCGGGGATGAGAGCTTTCAATGAAAGGATTTTTTTTCATCTTCTTTCCCTTTGTACTTAATTTAAATTTCGTTTATATCAATGCTCGGAGTTTCCTTTTGGGTGTGTTTTCTCTTTTACTTTGTCGCGTTTATCCTCTCCAATTTGTTATATTCAAGTTCGTTCTGTAATTAAATTTAGTGTTCGTAATCTGTTCTATATTTTTTTTCCACCGATCTCGGCGTACTGTCGGTGTAATTGCAATTTATAAATTAGGTGTCTCTTTGATTTGGAGAGTTTCTTAGAAGCGCTTGTATTTGAAGATTTGATTATTTTTCTCTTTGTAGCGCTCCTTTGAAAATATTTCTGGTACCTTTAATATCAGCCACTTAGGCACCTCCTCTCCTCGGCTGCCAAATATCATTGAAGATTTTTGCGTTATCAAAGGGATTAATTATTTCATGGTATGTCCACAAACAGGGTTTTTCCATAAATAAGTGAAATACGTGTAATAGCGTTAAAAGAGATGTTATTACACCTCTGCGTACACCTTTTGGGACGGGGTTGACTACCCCAAGGAGAGGGCAAGGAGAATAGAGCGCCAGTTCTCTCTTCATTCATCAGTCTCTTCATGCATGCTCGTCGGTTTTGAGTACGTTACCGGCCTTGAGTGTATAATTATAGTATATACGTTAAAATAGAGGAAAGAATCAAGTCAATTTGTATTCTGGAATCCGTAAACAATGAACATGAAGAAAATGAATATGTAAGAGTTTGCCAGGCGATGGTAAGTTTTTCAGTCGTTTCGGTGTCGCCCCTAACTTCCTTTGTGCCAAGTTTTCACAGCGCTAAGAGGAGGCAACAAAGCCGCCTGTAACTAAAGCTTACCCACACATTTACATCCAAGGAGACTAGTTAAAATGTCTTTTAAAACATCAAACGTCTATCTGATCTGTTTGATCTCACATCGTCGATATAGACAGAATTATATAATGTATGTCTCTTTTCAAGTATTCTGCTATTCTTGGAAACGATTTTGGTTTGAAGTAAGTAATTGAGATCGGTAAGGATTATTAAGAGTTACGTAAAGCAAAAATCCGTATGACAAATTATAATCTCGGTATGGAGTTAATAATTAATATAAATATATATGTTTATATGTTTGTATATAATATGTATATATGTATAATAT
Organism: Drepana arcuata; assembly: GCA_016069955.1. Lineage (NCBI taxonomy): Eukaryota > Metazoa > Arthropoda > Insecta > Lepidoptera > Drepanidae > Drepana > Drepana arcuata. Next base: position 16,109 of record JACCPG010010996.1, on the reverse strand, counting down.
TATATACAAAATTTTACTTAATAAGATGCCGTACACTTTCAACTACCAAATTACTTGTGTATCAATATCAATCTATTCCATCCAAAGGTTGTCTGGAAGAGATCGCCGAGTGCGATAAGACCGCCAATTGTACTTTGTCTGTCTATGATGTTCTGTCCTGTTTAAATTATGGTGTACAATAAAGCATATAAATAAATAAATAAATATAAGATGGTTGGATCAAGGTAATAGTGCAGATGCTGTGCTTTTCGATAAGAGGTTTATCAGGGACACTAGCCACTTAGAATTATGGCCTCGAAACCGGTGATCCCTCATAATTAATATTTGCAAATGTTATGAATGTCATAAAAAAGATTATATTAAGAAGTAAAAATTGTTATAGGTAAGGGTGGAAATAATATGTTTCTGCCTTTTAATCTTTTCAAGATAATAGTTTTAATTTGTTTGTTTAACACATGTTTAACAATGATTTTTTGGCAGAAACTTCTAAAAATGTATTTTCCGTATAGTGTGCAATAGTCATAAGACAAAGAGTTTGTCGCGAAGCGCTTCCCGCGGCGGCGGCGGCACGCACAAAGGCGGCACTTTGTGGAGGAGTCTTTGACTCGCGAGTGTGACCCAACATTAATAACCTCCTAATAGCACTACCATCCAACTCATATGTTTGCTCACTAATCACGTAATCTAAGGTACGTAGTGACAATTATAATAATGCATCATTTTGCTACCTGTGGTGTGAATTTGTTACTATTCTAATGATCATCATCTATATGAATCATTATTTACTTTTAAGCCGTGGTGGCCGAGTGGTTCGAGCAGTTGCCTGCGACGCAAAGATCGCAAGTTCGAATACCGACTGTACCAATTAGTTTTTCTGAACTTAAGTAGTTACAGTGATTAGTCACACCAAGAGCTTTACGGTGAAGGAAAACATCGAGAGGAAACCTGCTTACGTTTGAGAAGTAATTCAAAGGCGTATGCACGCCTTCCCACAAAGGTCCCCGAAGGGATAGGCAGAGTTGTATAGGTAGTACCTACACACCCACTTTCCGCCAGAGACATATTTTAGGTGCCAACGTGACAGATGGCGAGTCCGTCGCCGTTACTCAAGCACGACAATACATACGCCTTTGAATTTATTCTCAGACATATGCAGAACTTATTGAATTCGTAACTCGCCCGAAATATGTGTATTTTTGCTGTATTAGTAGAGGTTAGTGGTTGGTAAAGAATAAATAGCATTAGTCTCAGTAGTTTGGATAGTCGAAAAAAACTAAAGATATATGTATATGTATAGTTGGGCTAAGAGGTCTAGACAGCCAATGGTACAGTTGCCAATGGAATTAAAATTAGATCTATTCTTTCATTAGACTCCCAATTCTTGTTGTTTTTTCTCGTTATACTTTTTCTAATGCGTATGGTACCTATTTTAAATAAATAAGATTGGCAAATAATAAAATATCGCAAATTACACGAGTCCTTCATCGCGGACAAAACACTCGCAGATTCAATTTTTCGCATGATTTTATTAGTGACAGTTTAATTAGCGCCGCTTTCATCGGAGCCGCTTTGAGATTGTGAACGTTTCAAATAGATTTCACAAGAAGCACTTTCAAAGAGAGCACCCCTAATAAGTACTAAAGAGTCCTCGCACGTGTTTATCAAAGACAGCCTTTCGTTACTCACCGTCTGAATGGCCTCAAAAGAAACTCGTGTAAAATGCTCCACAAAGTGCCGTATCAAAGGGAAGGCGGGCGCAAATATCTGTTTCGTAAACTAGTAAAAACGAACCTCTCAAAGGTACTGCGTACTCGCGGCAAATTAGGCGGAGTTAAATACAAGCGCCGCTCGCACAAATGTATAACTTTGAAAGTGACTCCTCGCTCATTATTTATGTAAGTCACCATAATCGTCAAACGGGCCCCGGCTTTTATTTCGGCGCGGCACCCGTCCGGTCCGAGCAGCCTGTCTGGAGGCCGCACCGGCGCTCGGCGCTCATCACGCACGGCTCGTATGTGTATCAATTTAATGCACAATTCCCATATAATTTAACTTTGCGATCAAAGCGAAATTTTGCAAAGAGCTTCCCGGCGGGCGCGACGTCGAAGGCGGGTGCGAGCGGGACGCATGCATCGGAGTTCTCGAGATCAAATGCTGGGCCAAATTAGTCACTCTCCGTCTCTCTATCTCAAAGCCGATCCGTAGCAAAGTTTGCGCGAAGATGACATCAAAAGGAAACCACACACTGGGGTGGCGCCGCCCGACACCCCCCGCCCCATACTTCAATCCGCCGTGTCTCTCGCTGTCTTATTGACACGCGACTGACAACTTGCAAGTCGCCAACGCCGCACACTGTTTCAGGCTCCGCTTTACCAGACTTATTTAGTTAATTAATACGGAATGTCCTATCAACTCGTAACTCCCACAAGACAGGGGCACACTTATACGGCTCAACTGCTACGAAAGTTTAATCGCATGCCTGTGTTTGTACGTATGTATCTCCGCCTACACTTCCCACACACTCAATCCCTTTAATTAAAGACTTAAGATCCGATGGACTTTGGAATTGTCTTGGTCAATTTGTAGTGATCTGCGAGGAGTGACAATGCATCAGGCCTCCGTATACCACCGGTATATATTCCCGAGCCGCGCTTACCAATGCTGTTTTGAACCCGTTAAGCGAACAAAGTAGGTTGGTTAACTTAAGCAAAATAAAATGTTGTAACGAGATGAAAGGCATCGGTTTGGTTTGTTAGAGTTCTGAAGCCTTATAAACGAATTCAACTTGGACTAAACTGGAATTTCTCAACACAGAGCTTGGAATTGTATTCTTATTTCCTGCAAATTAGATTGCCTTCTTGAATGTTTCGTAACGTTTTACTACATTTTTGGGATAGGAGAACTTTGTGTTATGGTCATCTCATTGTCTGGGCGTTAGTGCCAAATAAGATCCGATTTGCTAGGTTAGATCATGCATAAAAATAAATAAATATGTATGGATATACATACATACATATTCATATCACACCATCCCACGCAGGGGTTGGCAGCGGTGCACACTTTCTGCCAGAGATATATTTTAGGTGGCAACGTGACAGATGGCGAGTCCATCGCCGTTGCTCAAGCAGGACTATACATACGCCTTTGAATTGATACACAGACGGATACGAATAAAGCTCGTGGTGTGACTAATCACTTTACTTAAGTTAAGAAAAACCCCACCGAATCCCTCACAGGTTAAGCATACCACCGTGATCACATAGAAATATGTGTCTATACAGCCATACAAGTCATTATTCTGATAATGACTTCTATGTCGATAGATTCTGATCTATCGTTGTTTTTTCCAATTTAAGTGCTTATTAGGCACATAAGAATGTCGCAGTCCACAACTCAGTTACATATCTGCATTTAACTATCCAGTTATATATTAGCATCAGTATAAGCTTAGTGACTATAATTTTATGGGAACCAATGGCGTAAAATACACAAACAATTATTAACATCAAAAATACAAAGCAAACGTTATCCCTCAGTCCAAAGTCAATAACCTTACCATCGGCGGGGAATAAAGAACACGACAAAAAAGAATAGGAATTTTGAGATCCTAAGTTATCTCGACCCTTGGGGTGTGGGTCGGCATTGTGCGCCGGAGTTTACGACGCGCCGCCAGTTCCTGGAAACGGGTCCTACCTACGCTGGCTGCTCGGGTGACGTCATTGGCATTGCAGGACTGAGATATCTCATACTAGCCGAGCCCCGCGGTTTTACAGACACTCAATTTCATTATAATTATGGTTTTGACGCTCTACTAGAGAGTGGACTCATTACCCTAAGGCACTCGGCGTGATATGGATGGATGTCCTTTGTTTTAATCCAGGTAATAATATCGCCAAACTCCTTTAAATTTCTTTCAACCGTTCAATGATTGAGCCACAAACGTCCATACATCCTCACATGTTTTAGCTTTTAAAATATTAATGGGATTGCTTTGATTCTTGCGATAATTCGAGATTCTTTCCCACTATTGGTGTTGTATTGAAATATCATAGCTGTTAAAAAAAAGTTATGCATATTCATGACTTTAGTCGTGTGTATATAGTCTGTACCCTGCCTTTTTCTGAATTGAAATTATCTACGATTCCCACGAAGGACTCCGATATATATGGACGTATATGGTACCAGGGTGGCAGATGAAAGTATGTAGATTTCCGTTTTAACGTTTGAGTTTTTATTGATCAATCACGTTTTTTGGTGTGCTGTTTTTTTTCTTCAACTCTGCCTGTCCCTTTGGGTGGTCGTTTGATACATATAGTGAGAAGCTGGTAATTGTGAGGCATATTCATTAACTGGCTTCTACTGTATTACTTTACAACAATCTTGACATTGATTTTATATCAATACGCCGTCAAGCTCAGGTTACAGCTTAATTGGGTCTAGAGCATAAACGGGCATGTTAGTTATCTTAAAAAACTGAATTGACATTATTTCTCGATAATAAAAAAGCCGTCGCGGCCGAGTGTTTCGAGTTCGAAGATCGCTAGTTCGAATGTCGACTGTACCAATGAGTTTTTCTGAACGTCGTACAGTGATTAGTTAAACCACGAGCTTTACCGTGAAGGAAATCATCGTGAGGAAACCTGCATACGTTTGAGACGCAATACAAAGGGGGATGTGTAGTCGAGCTTGAGTAACGGCGACGGATTCGCCATCTGTCACGTTGGCATCTAAAATATATCACTGGAGGACAGTGGGTGTGTGGGTACTACCTATACACCTCTGTTTACTCTTTCGGGGACCCTTGTGGGAAGGCGTGAGGATATAAATATGAGAACTTTTATAGTCCAATACATTTTGACGACTGTTAAACTGAAAGAGCATGCTAACTTTGATTCATATATATTCCAGATCTCTAAACTTACAGACTTCTTTCTCTTTATTCACAGCCGACAGTATCTTTAAATAAGTTCATCAATGTTAATTCCATACGTCTGTAAATGCCGCCAAATATCGAACGCTCTATACGTATTTGTTGGCGAGTATATTGAAATACAAACCACCTTTAAGTTTGGTCTCTATTAAAATAACGGTCATACGTCCCAGTATATTGTGATATTGTTGTTCTCGACTGCAACAAGAAGCTGCAGCTGTCGGCTCTCCCTTTCGTTTTGATTCATCAATCACATTCCCGTCATTTGGCCCGTCAAGGTCTGTCTCCATTTGATATTCCGAATCGGTACCATCGTTCAACTTTTTGTCCACTATTACTCCTGTAATATGATTATAATTTTCTCGCATCACCTTTTGTAATCCTACGCACACTCGAGTTTAGACTTATAATTATGGCGGTAAGGTTTAGTTTTGTTTGCCAAGAAGTGGTGGTATCGGCTTCCATTGAGCATAGACCGGTTTGGATAAGGAATGCCGCGGAGTTGGGGCGGCTTTTTGCTTTGGCCGCGCAGCCTACGCTCGGTGCTCGGCCCGCCGCCGGCGCGACGCTTCCTCTAGATGCCTGATAAACGACACGTTGCAAATATTTGATGTAATTTTATACTTTATGGGCCTGTCGCCGGCGCCGCACTGCACTCGGATATTAAACTGAGTGACAGATGAACGCGTCACAAAACAATTATTTGTTGTCTGCTCGACTTTGGATTTTATTTTGTTAATACATATTTGATAGATTACGATTCCCTTACTGCTTTTATGGTTTTTAATGGTTAAAATACTAGCAGTGCCCCGCGGCTTAACACGCAAAAAATAATAATTTTAAGAAATACATACATACATATATACATATCATCACGCCAAGTCCCTAACGGGGTAGGCAGAGAGTATAGAGCGTTCTCTCTAGACTTACATACATAAATTTTAAGAAATAATCCAACTAATAATACATTTCTGCCCCAGATAATTATTTTCTCTTTTGATTAGGCTTTCGATAGGCGTTAACAGACTCGCATTTATAACCTAAGCAGAATATGAAATGTATGAAAGATTTTATATTACTTTTCATATCAACGTCGTTTTTTCAGTGTTTACTGTTGACAAAATCTGAAACCATACATTTGAAGAGTAAATCATAATTAATAAGGTTGTTGTATGATTACATGGCCGTCATCGGATTACCCGGCCCTATAGTTAAGACAATAACAGACCGCGCCTCGATGGCACTGCAAACAGCGCTGGGTTCCAATCTAGATGTCGTTTGTTTAGAGTTTACTTCAAAGCCGGTTGAAGTAAACACTCGCTTTGAAAAGACACCGTTGTTAAAAAATTATAGACGATCTCCCGCGTAGAGTGCTCAGATAATAATGTATTAACTGTTATCACATCATATGTTACATTAGTGAGTTAATTGTTTTATTATTTGTTTCAGGATGATATTCTCCTCATATACGGCACCATTCAGCTAAGTTTCAAGGTAAGTGTGTTATATGAAAGCGTGTAGCGTGTCGTTGTTCCATTGTTTTTGATCCCTGACACTAGATGTCGCTGTACCAACGTTTAACAGACTATGGTTTGTTCACAAACAAATCAAATCACATAATCAAGTTATTAATCTTCTTTTTTAATGTAGATAACAAAGTTACTTCCCACTGTCTATCGCTTAGTTAGGTCTTATAAAATGTCGCAACCGTACACACACACATATGTACATATTACATATAATCACGCCTCTTTCCCGTAGGGGTAGGCAGAGACCACTTCTTTCCACTTGCTACGATCCTTACATACTTCTTATACAAGGTATAGTTTAGGCACCAATATAATAATAATAATTGAGACTTTGGGAAAATTATCAAATTAGCCCTCAGTAGGAATCGAACCCGCGACCTCAAGTTTCGCAGTCAGCAGCTATAACCACTTGATCAGACGGGCAGACGGCTGTCTAAATTGAACGAATGTGTAATATGAACGGAACAATGGCTTACCGTTGAGACGCACGTAAGCCTCGTCGGCAATTCAGCATCCGGCTAACGACGATATAATAACGAGTTATTATTGCACAATAAGGTATTGCCGGTCCTTACAATGTATACCGTAATTGCTGAAAGCGCTGAGAGGCGTGTGCTTGCGTGCGCGACTTTGGGCTCTTTATGAGAGGTTACGTGCGGTGGCGTGAAAAAAGGAACAGGAACATTCAGAGCGGTTGCTGGGGGCTTTCTGTTATTTTCAAGTAACGACATAATAATATAAGTGTATTTCCCGGAATGGCCCAAACTTGACAATTATGACTATAACTAGCGGTGCCCCACAAAAACCAACCCCCAAAAAGGCGTATGTATAGCTGTGCTTGAGTAAAGGCGGTGGACTCACATTAGCACTTGATCAGGCATAACTGAACCAACCGACGTCGCCTTAACAGAGTTTGTGCCTACAAGACGGCTTCAAATGCTACTTTGACATAACAATTTTTTTTCTCTTCTTCGCGCCTTTTGTATTGTAACACATAAAATTAAATTAGTATATTCGCATAATGCTGGATTTCATTTCTCACGCATAATAAAGTGAAGTTCAGTTAATATACTAACGCCTCATTAAAAAGGATCCACACGAGTTGGTCCTACAAATCAAAAACTCAACCAAGAGGTAATCCCGCCAAGCCAGATCACGCAAACACAACTTGGTACCACGAAGCTGGATTACCTGAACATAATTTAGTGTTCAGAGCCGCAAAATCTGTACAGCACTTAAAATATATCGCGGGCAGAAAGTGGCGTGTATTGTTACTATCTACACCCCTCTGTCTACCGCTTGGGGGACCCTCGTGGGAAGGCGTGAAATAGATATGTAAAGACATGTTTCGGCGATGGCCCTGTCACGTTGGCACCTAAATATATCTCTGGCGTAATCAAAGGTGTGCTACGGCTTCGGGAACCCTTGTGAATTGGGAATCCATGTTCATTTAAGACTTCCTCCAATAATGTGGGCTTAAATTAAATATGTATTAACATTTACTAGAAAGGAATAAAGTAAGAGTTCCAATATTAAAAAAAATAAGTTAATTGATTACTTTATTACACCGGCACAGTCAAAGACATGACCAACGAACCGGTGCACACTCGTTAATTGCAGCCTGTTTCACTATTTGCATTAAATGTAGTAATTCTCGTATTCCACCGATCTTGTAATCCCATTACTTCTACGCGTTTACTCTCTAAAGAGGCTACAGTAAAAACGCTCGGGAAAATTTTATGTTAAGCCTGCATTCACATGAGAGGTCCTAGGGGCGAATTAAGTGACATTAGAGGCATAATGCCTTGCGAGAGCGCCGTGAAAGCCAAGAGCTGTTCTGTCACGCGAGGCTTGAGCCGGATGCTGATCAACAGTTAGCAAAGCGCTTTATAATTTGGATGTTCAGTGAAACTTTTGTTGCTGGTTTCATAGTAAAGCAGATGTCATCTAAGAGAAAGTCTGCCGCTCCATAGGCCATTCACGAGGTTGGATTTGTTTGTCTGAAAAAAAAAACAGTTTTGAAAAAGTATTTTTGCATTAGAAATTGGAAGGGCACACAGCTTGTGCAATTATAATACAAATTTTCGTGTTTGTGTATGTATGTCTGCTTACTTTGACTTTCAAAAGAAAATTTGTTTTTATTGGTGATCAGCCCTCAAACAGGGTGTAATTTTAACATTGAACATAACATGTTGTTATGTCTATACTTAGGTTATTTTACATGCAATACATTTATTTGATTTGATTTGATTAATAAGAATAAACTATTGTGATCTCGTTTAAAGGCGGCTTGTGTGGTTTTACAAAAAGTATTATGTATTGCAAATGCAAAAGTTTTTGAGGATCTTTATTACTCTATCGCGCCAGAACAGCTGAGCAGATTTGGGTGAAATTTGGAATAGATAGATTATTGGTCGGGTATACATATTTTATATATATGTACATACATACATATCATCTCGCCAAGTCCCTAACGGGGTAGGCAGAGAGTACTTATAGAGTGCCAGTTCTCTCTAGACTTACATACCTCTTTCGCTTCGTCTACATTCAACAGTCTCTTCATACATGCCCGTCGGTTTCGAGTACTCTTAACGTTCCCGTCCTTGAGAGTCCGATCTATTTGATCCAGGTAGTTGGAACGTGGCCTACCTCTGCCTTTCTTGCACACACTTTTGCTTTGTATATCTGTTTCGTCAATCTTTCTTCACTCATCCTTTCTATGTGTCCAAACCAACGTAACATGCCTTTCTTCATCTTTACAATCACGCCCTCATTCACGCCAGTTGATTTGCGAATCTCTTCATTGCGGATTCGATCTAATATCGTTACTCCCCACATTTTTCGAAGAGATCGCATCTCACCTGCATTCAAGCAGTTTTCATACTTCTTCTGACATACCCAGGATTCGCTGCCATACAATAAGGTAGGTACCAATATCGCATATACATATTTTATTCTAGGAAAAATCTAGCGATGAAGACAAGTTTTACGATGCTATAATATTATGCTAACTTTTCTGCTACAGACTTATGTTAATGAAATATTCATGCAAATTATCTGCAATTTCTCCTGAGAAATGGGTTATTTATTAGCAATCTTTTCGCCGCAACTGTAACGCCGTTTGCGCCAGATGCGTCTGGCCCGAGCGTCTTATGGAATCGTTCTTCATTTAATTTATTTTCCATTTCTTTTCAATTCGCTATCCGTGCGGCGTATGTTCGTGTCCGTATCTTGTCACTCGTCAAGTTGAATTATTATATTTCCAAGGGTAGTTTTTTTCCAATGTGTTTCTAGGTTTTTTATGACTGTATACAGATACGTCTTATGTGCGAGGTAGGTCACATCTCATCCGATTGTTCGCGTCCTGGTGAATTACGGCTGTCAATGTTACTTGAGGTTTGTATGAGTTGTGTAATATACAAAGCTAGAGCCGTGGTGGCCGAGTGGTTCATGTAGTCAACTGCAAAATGACGATTGTAGATTCAGATCCCGTCGGACTGCAGGTTTTTACAAATTAAGTACCAACATGTATGAAGAGACTGATGAATGTGGACGAAGCGAAAGAGGTATGTAAGTCTAGAGAGAACTAGCGCTCTATACTCTCTGCCTACCCCGTTAGGGACTTGGCGTGATGATATGTATGTATGTATGTAAGTACCAACAGTGGCTTATCACACCGAGGGCTTTATGGTTAAGAGATTGATGAATGTGGATGAAATGAAAGCGGTATGTAAGTCTATAGAGAACTTGCACTCTACTCTATTCTTACTTTAGGGACGACGTGACGATAATTGTATCCTCGGTTTTTTTTTATTATGTTTAGATGTATCTACATCCGCGTGTGCGGAACACTGACAAGCGGTTCCTAATAAAATGTAAGAATTAATGCACATCCGACATTATAAACGTTAATATAAAAACTCTGTAACATATCTTTACGAACTCCACACCCGCGTAATTTATATGTGTTTGGAGCAATATAGATAATATTCATGAATAATCTACAGTGTAAAACATTTTAAATGTCGTGATTTTTTTTTGTATATATGTGTTATCCAGTTGGCGCAACCGAAATTAAAGAAAATATATCTTTGAAATGCCGGGTTATGGTTGAAAATGGCGTGGTAAATAAAAGACGGGTTGGTGAAATTTTTGTGCGCGACATAAAACATGGCTGTTGAATTGTCTGTCTACAAATAGCTAAGTATTTAGTGCTGGCGCCCGGAGACTCATTAATTACACTATAAATAAACACTTTAAATAAAAACTAAGTGCCAGCCAATACCGGGGTTTTATTTGTCTCGACGTAGGTATAAATTGCGGCGTTGAAAATTGGCCATATATCTAGAACACGTCTCAATTCATCTTGTTTCAGTGCGATATTTGTTTTTATAATTGCCACGGCCTGCGTCGTCGTTGGCGACATGACAATTTAGCCGATTGTGACAAATTGTAACTTTAATATACGTACATTCATATCATCACGCCGAGTCCCTAACGGGGTAGGCAGAGAGTATGGAGCGCCAGTTCTCTCTTGACTTACATACCTCTTTCGCTTCGTCCACAATCATCAGTCTCTTCATACATTCGAGTCCTCTTAATTTAATATTACTTATGTATTCGGCGCGACGAGTCTTCACGGGGTAATCCGAGAGAATAGAGGACCTGTTACCTTCAAGTTCCACTATAATGCAGGCTTACGTAAGTTATAAGGACCCAAATTTAATTTTCTCAGTAAGTTTCTATGTATATCTAGATTCTTTGACCAGTTGCAGGGTTTCGCTTTATATTTATAGCGAAGAGAAATGCGTACGTAATTATTTAAACTCTCGTCTCATTAACCTATAAAAAATAGAGTATCGTTAAATGAACGAAATAAACACACAAATACAAAAAAGAACGTCGCTCGGAACCATGGACTAAGTGATATCTGGCACATATATTTGTATTAAAGAAATATGTCTGAGAGCATTTTTCTATTGTACATAACTATGTACCGATCAGGGTCCCTTACACTTTCTTGCTATGCTTTTATTTGTAAAGGTTCTGTTTCCAATTTCAAACCTCATGTCAGATTTTTTTTTTTAATAAAACGTCATCTATATATGAGATTCGCGTAGTAAGGTTGTAATACAATGAGTTAGAGTAACGAGTAGACTTATTTCCTCAATCTAATGCAAGAAAATTGTCCACGGCTGCTAATATTATATCTATGGTTCCAATATAGCAGGGTGAGATTAATGCTATTGTGGCCTTTTGTTGGACTCTATTGCTAACACAACGGTGGGCTGCCTGCCCAGCTCGGTCTCAATTGAGTTTTATAAAGGCTTTCTTATTGGATTCTCTTTCAAGGTATCAAATGATAGGTAACTCACGTGACTAAACACAAGTATATAGATGCTATGTACCAGATGTCTATGTATCCTACGACTATATTATCTATATATATTTCCACTCCTTCCCACATGGGTCCACGAAGGTGTTGGCAGCGGTGTAAGTGTCTGGCTACTTCTACACCTCTGCCTACCACTTCGGAGTTCCTTAGTGGAAGGGGTAAAGATATTAATATTTTTTCGCCTTAAAAGTGAGGATATGCACTCAAGAAGACTCTCCATATCGCAGAAATGTGATTACGTCATCCTAGACTGCACCACGTAAATGAAGTTGGTACTTATTATTTGAAGCTGAGCGACGTTACATTAAGGCAACGTTCTCGTACAGGTATGATGCACTCGGCGGAGGAGTACACGGATTTGTTAGTTTAAGACTGTCGCGTGTGTATCATCTCACCAATAATACTTTACTGAAACTGACTTTCTGAATTATTAGTGTTTTTCATCAACACTCTCGAACAAAATTGTACAGAAATTGTGTTGGTTTTGTGCGTATAAATGTAAATGTACATATAAGTTAATGCTAGGTTTTTTAAAACTTGATATGTTTTCTACCGATTGAGTTCTAATTTTGACACAAAATTTGTACCGTAAAAGTTTGTACCGTATCAGTAAAATTTTCATTGTGCCCTTCCAACTATACCATTTTCGGAGACACCCTGTTTTAAGAAGCCTGCGAGTGTCACTTGCCACAAGTTTGTAGAATCCCTTTTATTTCTATAGCAGACCTGAATTGAGGTTTAAATAAGTTTTTTGCTTCCGTACTAAGTCCCTTATCGGTAGTCAAGCAAATAGTACTTTTTCGTAGTATAATGACAACCCCGACGGTGTATGTCATCAAACTAAACGCGGCTGAAACTCTGTGTTGTACTCTGTTATATAATTTCCATAGACAATAGCTGATTACCAAAGCGATGAATGTCGTTACTGTCAACCGCAGGCGCAGCACTTGTCATTAATCGTTAAAGGCTCGACGGGTGGCCGTGTCTTGGCCTGTGGATGAACGCGGTACAGTCTGCACCATTCGTCATTTAAATTATTTACTTTAGTACAGTGATTAATCACACCACTTGCTTGAGGGTGAAGGAAAGCATCGAGAGAAAATCTGCAAATCTAGAGAAGAATTACAAAGATACTTTAGTAGTAGGTATAGGTGTACATTTTTATTGACCCTCGTAGCAAAATCAAAAATCAAAATCAAAATATTTTATTCAACGTAAGGGACACAGGGAACACTTATTGAACGTCATATACTTAACAAAAACTAAAGTTACCACCGTTTCCAAGAAAAATACCTGCCAGGAGAAGAAACGGCGAAACAAACTCCCCGGTTCTCTCTTTTAACATTTGTTCCCTTTTACGTAGGGGTAGAAAATGATTAAATTACATATAAACTCTGTATAAGAGGAGCAATTCATTGCCATGTGTGGCCATCATTCTCTGATGTTGTATAATAAGCTTTTTGTATTAATTTACTTTTAATGACAGCTTTAAACTCTACAAAAGGTAATTCAATTATTTTCTGCGGTAGCTTATTAAAAAAGCGTATACCTTGCCCAAATGAGTTGCTAGTTTTATGCAATCGTGACAAAGCTTGAGTTCAAATATCTTTTGCTACCTAACCGAGCAAAGCGCCACCAGCCAGGCACTTCTTAGGTGCTAAGCAAACAGTTAAGGGTGACTCTCTACTTATTCTGAATACGGATTGATTGATATACTTATTCGCGAGCTAGAGAACTGAACTGGGCTTACTTATATATGTAACATCAAGTCCGAAGAAATTGGATTTATTGATTTCTAATCTATTTCGCCTACGTCTTAGGGATGGAAATAATGGTATAACAGTATATGAGCTAAAAGTGAGCCCTGTTCGCAGAGAGGTTTTTATTGCAATTATAAAAAAACATATTGCCTTTTTAATTTGTTTACTACTAGGATAGCAAATAAGCAAGCAAGCGGTCCTCCTGATGGTAATCGGTTACCACTCGCCCATTGCCGAAACAGACAAATTTATGTACCTAAATGTATTGGTAATTTTTTTTTCAGAATGTTGCAATTGTATTAAATCGTGCTTAGTTGATCATAAACAGCCTCGATAGATATAATCATATAATAGATGTAAAACATTTGTTTACCCACTCCATAGTCTGAGATGCGGAACCCTAAGCACATTAATTATGGTCCACCAGCTCCGCATTTCCATAGCGAACCCTTCCGCGTGTCCGCGACAGCCATCGCAGACACGCACAGTTACTCAAGGTATGTTCATCTGTCCGGTAGATGCATAATGAAAATATACAAACATCTTTTATTTGAGGGTTTTACGCCTCATATTGTTGAACTAATATTACAAAGAGGAATGATTTGATTGTTTGCCAGTTAGTTAAATATAATGTAATGGATAAACTGGAAATCTACTTTAATGATTTAAAAAAATATTCTACCTTTGTGAAGCTACATTATTCCGGAGTAACATTATTTTACATATGGTCGATACCTTCAAATGATTTAATTAAATACCTACATGGGTTTTGTATAAATGTTAACGTTCAAAGTCACATAATACTCATAATTACATGCATTTCATCACGCCGAGTCCCTCCCGGGGAAGGTAGAGAGAATAAAGCGCCAGCTCCCTGTAAACTAACAGGTCTTCTCTTCCTCTAAATTATCATTCTCTTCATACATGCTCACCGGTCTCAGTACTTTTGACGTTCCCAACATTAATAATTGTTTTTTGTTATGTGCATGTCAATTATTATCTTTTGTAAGAACTTTTGTTAATTATTGTAATTGGTGTAATCGTTATAGTTAACAATAAATAAATAAATGAGTGTTTTGTTATTTTGTTGGGACGCGGTCTTCCATCGCCTCTTGAATCTACATTAAATCATAACAATATTTGATGAAAACTCGTTCGACAAACACAACTGGAGATGGTAATACATTTTGGACGTCGGATGTATAACGTCCGTTAATCCGAAACAATTAAATTGACTGCAGTATAATAACACGGGGCTATTATACAAATTTTCGCATCTTTTATTCATCAATCCAATCATCCGATCCGCAGAGTGTTGTTCACAGGCGTCGGTGACTATCGCAGTGAGGATCTTTTATTATCTTCCTTTCCTCTTCAACTGGAGCAATATCTGCCTCGTTAGAGAGAAATGGATAATCAAAAACACACAATTACACCGCAATTGGCTTAGTTAACCTTTGTTTGCATTTAAGACATTTGCGGATGATTTGGAGATTCGTTTTTGGGTGCTTCAGATAAATGACGTTTTGAAACTGTTTGGGTGGTTAAAGTACTGGAGTCATTATTGACTTGTCTCTGTGTATGCTTTATGTATTATTTATTGGGACTCGAACCAAAGTTGACGAAACACATATTCATGCGTAAGTGTCTAGACGCAGAGACAGGTGAAGACCGCGTTCCAACTACCTGGATTAATCGTAAGAGAACATCAATAGTACTCGAAACTGGCGATAATGTTGCTCAGTTTGATGTGCAGGGATGTAATTATATATACTACTAGCTGTGCCCGCGACTTCGTCCGCGCGGAAAAGTTATATTAAGCAGCATTAATTTTTTTCTAAATAAAGTGTAATTTTTATAAAAACTTAGAATGTAATATTAATTTATATGTATAATAATACTAAAAAATAGTTTCAAGCTTCTAACTTAAAAAATGACGTAACTTCCATACAAACTTTCATCCCCTATTGCAACCCCTTACAACCCTTATTCGCATTAAAAAGTAGCCTATGTCCTTCCTCCAGCTCTAGGCTATCTCTGTACCAAATTTCATTTAAATCGGTTCAGTAGTTTAGGCGTCAAAAGGTAACAGACAGACAGAGTTACTTTCGCATTTATAATATTAGTAGGGATATTCTTATAAAAAGGAAAAATTTGTATGTATGTTTGTATTGAATGGAAAATGAATCGAAACTAGTGGACCGATTTGAAAAATGCTTTCACCATTGGAAAGCTACATTCACCCTGAGTGACATAGGCTATATTTTCTTTTTTTTTAAATCTTATGTGCACCCTTGCGAAGCCGGGACGGACCGCTAGTGTATAAATATATATAAAATACCTCGCTCCACCAACCATAGTATAGATTCAATTTCTAATGTGACGACTCCATAGCATCATTTGTATAAACCTAAGTGGTTTTAAGTGCTATGTTCAACTTAATGTTATTTATATATGTTTCATAAAATTATAAATAAATGAAAAAAAAAATTATT